>JAOTOL010001659.1:2802500-2902500 GCA_034440575.1 Imbricaverruca yamaguchii
TAGCGAAACAAATGCACTCAATCGCGCCCAGAAATATGTCCGTTCGCCGACTAGCTCAAGCATGTACGTGGCTCCTCTCCGTGGTACTTGTTTAGATGTACCGGTGTTGAGTGACGACCAGCGTGACGACAATCACCGCCGAATGTAACGCGCCAGGTACAGGACGCCCCGCCGCAGCGTCGAATGTCCCGTGACGTTGACTGGGTCCGCAAGCCATGCCGGGGGGATTGGAATGCAAATTAGAAGAGAAACCGTTTTGTTGCAGCACTGCTGAAACGGTATGCATTTCAGTGTCTAACTATGCCTAGAACAGTTGGATGCACGTCTACAAGCGTAATCCGAAGCTGATTAACTTCAAGTATTGGGCGGCATTTTCCAGCAAAGGTCACTGAACTATGCGACAGAAAATGCGGACCGGACTACGGGGTGTGCACCTTCACTGGATGTGACAGTGTTGGTTGAGCAGTCTGCTGTGCACGCTCCTAATCTGCAAACCTTGTCTTTTTCGGAATTGACCTCGCCAAGCTATTCCAATTTTTCCAAACTATTCCAAATTATTTCCGTCGGGGACTCCTGGGGAGCGGTCATCGTATGGTGGTATCAGATGACACCTGTGGAGCGGTCACGGTGTCGTGGTGTCAGATGGCACATGGGGAGCGGTCACGGTGTCGTGGTGTCGGGTGACACCTGGGGAGCGGTCACGGTGTCGTGGTGTCAGTCGGCACGGGGGAGCGGTCGCAGTGTCGTGGTGTCAGATGACACCTGGGGAGCGGTCACGGTGTCGTAGTGTCAGTTAGCCGCATCGGTGGCGCTGGCGCACCATCTGTAGCGATGCCTCAGGCAGACATCGTACCCCGAGGACATGACATCTCCCGTCTCTGGGGTAACTTACGCCCTCCGCCCCCGACCGTTGGTGTGGCCTCCGACATCCGCCACACGGCGTCGAACGAGTACCGCAAAATGGCAAAGATGTGCAGCTGCGATCACCGTGTTTGGAACGAATGCAGCTTGCTCTGATTGTTCGGCCACCTAGTCGGGTTGACAGGCATACCGTTGTCGATGAGACGGTTAATAAGACGACCAGTCGCCGGCACGCGGAAGAGCATTCCATGACCAGCTGTCAATCGAATTAAATCAGCATCTGGCTGGATTTCGGCAACCGCGCGGTAATCCTCGTGACCGTGGCTTTTCCGTTCCCTGACCGATTTACGGCTGTGCCAGCCAGGTCAGGCCGTTAACAAGCGGTTCGTGAAGCGTGCTGCTCGTCTAAAGAGGCAATGCATTAGCGCCCGACTCCGCCGGCCGTTCCCGTGCATGCCGGACAGTCTGCCGGACAATGTGTTGGCGTGAAGACGGATACGGTGCACGCCAGCCGTCCAGATGAGATGCATTGAGCGCAGCGCGGCGGCTAATGTGCCGGCGTCACGAGTGCGATGTGCGCCATTTCACGCCACGCCGTCCGTTAGGTGCAGCCGCCCACGTGCGGCGCGCCGCTCCGCCGCCCGCCGAGCGTCGCACGCCTGGCCATGGCGTGTCGTCGTCAGGTCTGGCTACAGCAAGGGTCGAGGTCTGGCCATGGCGAGGGTCGAGGTCTGGCCATGGCACGGGTCGAGGTCTGGCCACGGCACGGGTCGAGGTCCGGCCAAGGCACGGGTCGAGGTCTGGCTACAGCAAGGGTCGAGGTCTGGCCATGGCACGAGGGTCGAGGTCTGGCCAGGCAAGGGTCATGGTTGGCATGCGGGTCGAGGTCTGGCCACGGCACGGGTCTAGGTCTGGCCACGGCACGGGTCGAGGTCTGGCCACGGAGCGGGTCTAGGTCTGGCCACGGCACGGGTCGAGGTCTGGCCACGGAGCGGGTCGTGCCGATGCGGTCTGACCACGGGCGCGGCAACACGCCGCCACGTCATCGCCGGCCGAGTCTGTTGACCCTGTTGATCTGACGGCACCCGACCTGACCGTACGTCCACTCCTGGAGAGGTGTGTCATCCCGGTGGGCCGACACCCCGGTACGTCGGTCCCGCTGGAGGGGTGTGTCGAGCGGGAGACATCCCGGTGGGCTGACACCCCGGTACGTCGACCCCGCTGGAGGGGTGTGTCGAGGGGGAGACATCCCGGTGGGCCGACACCACGGTACGTCAGCCTCGCTGGAGGGGTGTGTCGAGCGGAAAACATCCAGGCAGACTGACACGATGGTAGAGGCCGCTGGAAGAGCGCCAGCACATCCGCATCCAGATGTCAAGCGGTGCACAAGGATGACATCAACTGCTACCCGACGTGCTGGCGGTGCGACACATGCTCGGCGTCGGAACTGCTGACCGGTTCCGCCTTCGTTCTGCTGCTGGCATTGGGGCGACCTGGTCCTGCTGCTGATCTCGTGGTGATCTGCCGTAACCCGGTGCTGGTTGGGCTGGGCTCGATTGACTCGGATCATTCAGCAAGGATCTGGTGGAATGAAATGGGCTCATGTCATGTCGGGCCAAGTTGTGGTTGACCAGGCTGGGTGTAGTCAGGCCAGGTTCAGTGAGACCGGATCCGATGTGGTCTAGCATGGTCGGTTCTTGGCGGATCCGGTCGGACCACGTTTGGTATGTTCACACATGCGAGGATTGAGTCAGGTCCCGTCGAACCCGACAGGGTCAGGTTCGGCGCAGGCGGGTCATGGTGTGGGGTGAAGATTTGTCATGTCCCGTTTGTTTGGCACGCGCGGAATGCGGCCCCGCGTGGTGGGCAGTGGCAGCAGGTCGGTGCGGTGGCGGACCAGTCCGCTGACCTCTGCCACACCCACACTGTCGTGGTGCCCTCTGTGCTCTCTACCTCCCCATCCCCATCCTCCTACAGTCCCAGAGTCCTTTGCTATGACCTTTGTCCGGTGTTACTGATGAAGAAGATGCATATCAGCCTGCCGAATTGGACATGAATTTCTCTATCGTTTAGCCATCTGATAGTTCTCATTCCATATATATTGTGGCGACTCTAGTTAGCAGGAAGTGCACCGTGAAGGACCAGGTGGCACGTTCAATGGATTGCGTGACGCTGGCGTTCTCCGCGTCACGGACCGCTGTGCCGCCAACTCTTCTCGTACCGGAAGTCGGTCGGTTCACTGCGCCCTTCTCCTCATGAGCCCGCCCTACGTCGTCCATCAAACAATCCTGCAGTTCAGGTGGCCAGTCGGCACGATCGCACCGTCACTCGCGCTGCTCGCTGGCGCTGCTGCCGCCGTCCAGGGAGGACAGATAAGGGACAGACAAGGGACAGGGTGGGACAGGGAGGACACAAGGCCCGAGCACACACCGCCGCCGTCCAGGGAGGACAGACAAGGGACAGACAAGGGACAGGGAGGACACGACAGACAAACACCGCGCCATCCAGAGACAAGGGAGGGTGGGACAGGGAGGACATGACAAGGCCCGAGCAAACACCGCCGCCGTCCAGGGAGGACAGACAAGGGACAGGGTGGGACAGGGAGGACACGACAAGGCCCGAGCACACACCGCCGCCGTCCAGGGACGACAGACAAGGGACAGACAAGGGACAGGGTGGGACAGGTAGGACACGACAAGGCCCGAGCAAACACCGCCGCCGTCCAGGGAGGACAGACAAGGGACAGGGTGTGACAGGGAGGACACGACAAGGCCCGAGCACACACCGCCGCCGTCCAGGGCGGGGAGAACGCAGCACTCCCCGGGTGTGTCCCCTCCCGACTTCAGGGCGGGGAGGACGCGACACTTCCCAGGTGTGTCCCCTCCCGACTCCAGGGCGGGGAGGACACTATACTCCCTGGGCGTGTCTCCTCCCGACTCCAGGGCAGGGAGGACACGACACTTCCCAGGTGCGTCCCTCCCGACTCCAGGGCAGGGAGGACGCTACACTCCCTGGGTGTGTCCCCTCCCGACTCCAGGGCATTGAGGACGCCACACTCCCCTCCAGACTCCAGGGCGGGGAAGATGTGGCACGTGTGTGTGTACCCTCCCGACTCCAGAGCGGGATTCACAGTCAATTTTGTTCTCTTTTGGCCAGTTTCGGACTGACTTTATAATATATACGTTCTTTCAGGATCACTTTTTCCTCGATATGCATGCAGAAGCATCAGGAGCAGTTCCTTATCGAATTCACTTGACCTCCGTGAAGTTGCATGAGGTCAGGTCACGACGAGGTACGCAATGTGGGCTAAGCCTACTTAGACACCGCAATTTTTATGGCTTATTTCGAGTTTTCACGGCCTCAATAATGTAAAAATTGCATTGGAAAGTTGCATGGCCCTACTTTGTAGATATGCAATTTTTATTTAAAAAAAGATTTTGTTGTTTAAAAACGGCCATTTTGAGTTTCAAAATTACTTAAAAGTAGAAGGTGACACCATTTTCTGGCCGTATTCTTCGAGGGCTTTCCGATGACGGTATCCAGTTTGGAAGTTAGTCAGGAGGCTTTTAAGACCCACACGAGACTTGGTGTGAGAATCTAACCGGAAAGCATGTTAAATATCCTCGGAAGATATTCTCCCAAACGCGAGTGAATGATGCCACACCTGAGTATTTTCTGCTATTGCAAAATGACCTCAAAATTCCAATATTTGTTAACCCGCGCCGTCTTTCTGGTCAAATCCTCACACCCCGTCTCGTGGGGGGGGGGGGCGGTTGAAGACCCCCCTTTAAAATCCAAACTAAGCATCGCACGGAAACGAAAAAGGTGTCATCGGAAAGCGCTCGACGAGTAGGGTCCGGGTCCACCACCTAAAAAAATTCCCCAAAAGCGACGTCACCAGAGGGCTAGATTTTCACGACTTTTCACGACTTACATTAAGTTTCTTACTCTGGGGAGTTCATTTTGGGGAATATATGAGAAAAAAAACCATTATTTGGATTGAAAAAAGGACAGCGAAATCGACCAGGACTATAATTGATTTTGGCCCCCACCCACGAAAAAAAAAAATATTTTTTTGAAATTTCAAAATTTTAAGTTTTCAAGTTTTCTTTAATTTTCCTTTTCCAATGGGTACAGCAGACCGAGAAACGTTGTTGTTGGAAGTCAACTTGCCCTAATAAAAAATGCTTACTTTAGCCAGAATCCTGTATTTGAACTGCAGTATGGCAAATACGCAAAATTATCTGTTGTCAAAAACGGAAGAAAAATGAAAAATTCAACCCGTACGTTTTGTTGCATCCGTAAAGATAAGTAAGCGCTGAAAGTTGCATTAAAATATCTTTCTCAGTTAAATCGTGACGACTGGTTGAACATTTTTGGAGGTGACCTCACTTGACCTTGACTAACTCGTTGACCCCAGATGACCTGACCTAAACATTTTGAATAAGCATGTCAAATTGATTTGGGAAAAGTATGCCAAATTTGGGTGCGCTGCCATCCTCGACATAACGGACGAACGGCGCGCTACCGCGCGCCGTTCGTCCGCTATCCGCGAAAACCCTGAAGGGGGAGGGGCGGTTGAAGATCCCCGAGACGGGACGGGTTAAGCATTGCGAACAGATCCACAGATTCATTGCAGAGCACAGCGAGCACCGCATGCCTGCGGAAGCTGGTGCTTCCTGAGGCCCAAATAATTATCTACCTAGCTAACGACGAGGTACAGCTTGCTAAAAAGACTCATCTGTCCAGTCTATTGACCAATGTCCGGCCAATTTGTCGGCGATTGTGTGCTGCCATCTGGCGCCGACCGGCCGTGACCGGAGACGGTCACGTCTGGTGGCCACCGGGGCAGTGCACGGTACCGCGGCGCCGACGGGGGGGAGGGGTCTACGGGACCATCTGTCAAGCCGGTGCCGCCGCCCGCCGAATTGGCGTTCCTCGCCGAAGCCGCTGCAAAGGTGTACAGGTAGCACGGGTCGTCTGGGGTGCAGGGGCAGGAGCAGCACCGTCAGGGTGTTAGTAGCAGCCATCACTACAGAGGTGTACAGGAGCACGAGTCGTCTGGGCCATGGGAGCAGGAGCAGCACCTATAGAGCCTTAGTGATCGCCACCACTATAGAAGTACTGGAACACGAGTCGTCTGGAGTACAGGAGCAGGAACGGCACCGACAGTCTTAGTGACCGCCACCACTACAGCCGTACATGGGGTCGTCTGGAGGACAGGAGCAGCAGTAGTACCGACACAGCCCCAGTGACCGTCATCACTACAGCTGTACATGGGGATGTCTGGAGGACAGGAGCAGCAGTAGTGCCGACGCAGCCCCAGTAACCGTCACCACTACAGCCGTACATGGGGATGGGAGTCGTCTGGAGGACAGAAGCAGCAGTAGTGCCGACGCAGCCCTGGTGACCGTCACCACTACAGCCGTGCATGGGGACGTCTGGAGGACAGGAGCAGCAGTAGTACCGACACAGCCCCAGTGACCGTCATCACTACAGCCGTACATGGGGACGTCTGGAGGACAGGAGCAGCAGTAGTGCCGACGCAGCCCCAGTGACCGTCACCACTACAGCCGTACACGGGGACGGGAGCCGTCTGGAGTACAGGAGCAGCAGTAGTGCCGACGCAGCCCTGGTGACTGTCACTACTACAGCCGTACATGGGGGCGGGAGTCGTCTGGAGGACAGGAGCAGCCCTAGTGACCGTCACGCTCGGCAGCCTCCGGCAGCAAAAAGCGGTTGGCACAGCACGACAAGGAAAAGAACCTCCCCAATGACGGCGGCCAAGTACTGGTGGGGCGGCCAGATTCTGTACGAGCCGAGCTTCTCAAGCATCAATGTAGTGCGACGCCTCTGAACGTTGCATGTACAAAATGAGCCTGGAGCCAGTCTTCCATGTCCTATCCTTGGCGGTTCTAATAACTTTGATGGGGCCAATGCTGCCTGTCACGACCGTCAGAATGTGTCAATAAAGGCACCGTGAACCAGACGACAAAAGGTCTTAAGCTAGCACAAGGTCCGGAGTGTTAGTGCTGGTCTCCGCAGGATAAGTGTCTCGAGTGCCAAGGGCGGAACGTAGTAATGTGTTGGTGAGTGGTTAATTGGCGATGCTTCTCCTAATTAGGCAAGAGCGGAAGCTAAACAATACTGGATGAAAAACAGGATCACAATGTGAATTCCACTGCCCTTGAAATGCGAGCAAATTGATATATCCCGTGTGCCGCACGTGGCTCGCTGATAATCTCCTACCAGATACTCTGGTATCACACAGCTACTACTTTTGCGAGTCACGGGCACGCAGGGCGGGTGCCACAACTCTGTTGCGTCGCGTGCATGCTCGCGCGACCACCCTGTGTGCATGGCTACCAATGATCCCGGTAGCTAACGGCATGACGAACGCCGCCACTGCTCTGTTCCGTATGAAGTTGTCGCGGCTGCTGTCAGCTGTTGCGCAGCGGCCTCTGGCGACAGCGAATGGTTCAGCACCTGAATGTGGTGCAGATCTGGCGCGGGTCTGTCGGACCGGACCTGAGCGACCGGTCCAGACCGGACCGGCCGACCGCGGCGCCGTCGCCCTGACATATTTCCGGGTGTCAGGTCAGGTGTACCGGTCGCGGCGACTCCGAAACTGGCACTCTGACCGTCGGTGACCCGCAGTCGCGCCTCATAGTCGTCTGACGGGTGCAGACGTACTGCCGCGGCCCGCGGCACATACGGACATACTGTGCCGTCCTGCGGCACATCCAGACATACTGTGCCGGCTCGTGGCACATCTAAGCGTACTGCTCCGCTCCGCAGCATATCCAGACATGTCGCACCGACCCACGGCACGTTGATATATCCCGCACTGACTCGCAGCAGATCTAGACATGTCGCACCAGTCTGCCGTATTTCCAGATATGCCGCACCAGCCCGCAGCAAGTCTAGCCATACTGTTCCTATTCACAGCATATCCAGAAATGCCGTGCAGGCTCGCAGCAGATCGAGACATGTCGCACCAGCCCGCAGCATATTCAGACATACTGCTCCGCTCCGCAGCATACTCAGACATGCTGTGCAGGCTGGCAGCATATCCAGCCATACCGTACAGGCTGGCAGCATATCCGCATCCGTACGGCTGCGAACGGCATATCGCAACGTACGGCTGGCAGCAATCCAGCCAACCGTACGGCTGGCAGCATATCCAGCCATACCTACGCTGGCATATCCAGCCATACCGTACAGGCTGGCAGCATATCCAGCCATACCGTACAGGCTGGCAGCATATCCAGCCATGCCGTACAGGCTGGCAGCATATCCAGCCATGCCGTACAGGCTGGCAGCATATCCAGCCATACCGTACAGGCTGGCAGCATATCCAGCCATACCGTACAGGCTGGCAGCATATCCAGCCATGCCGTACGGCTGGGCTAGGCTGCGATATCGCAACGTCGCGGCACATATCCGCATACCGTACGGCTGGCAGCAATCCAGCCATGCCTACGGCTGCAGCATATCCAGCCATACCGTACAGGCTGGCAGCATATCCAGCCATGCCGTACAGGGTGGCAGCACATCCAGACATGCCGTACCGCCTCGCAGCACATCCAGCCATACCGTACCGACTCGCAGCACATCCCGACATGCCGTTCCGGTCCGCAGCGGATCCAGATGTTCTGCGCCGACTCGCAGCATATCCAGGTCTGTCTTGCCAGCCTATTGTTCGTCAACTTGTGCCTTGCGGTATTTGACAATAAAAAACTTGGAAAATGTAATGAACACCGAGTATATCTTGTGAGTAATCTTGGTCTGCGAGTGTTTTACTGCAAGAGACAAAGGGTAGCGCCTCGCAAAGGAATGCGTTCGATTAACACTTGTGATAATTTCCAGGTTGTTCACATTTGTAGGTTGGCACTGGTGAGAAACCGAGAAGCGAGGTCGAGAGCCGAGGTTTTTTGCATCACAGAAGGGTTGTCCGAATAAATGGGAATAGCGCCCCTTCGAACGACGTGATTACCGTGAATGTCTGTAATGGGCACCAAAGGCCCAAATTACCTCTGACAATATATCGCCGTATGATGAGTTGGCACGCAATAACGTCGGCACCTTCACAACCGCCCGCTGCGGTGGCGGCAAATATCCTCCGAGGGACTCAGCAGAGGGTGGGGTGCTGATCTCCTGCCTCACCAGGTGATCAAAGGGACCGACGTGGGCTAGTCTGAGCCCTACCTGAGCCAGCCGCATTGTCAACGGCGACGAGTATCTTTATTAATGGCCTGATCATCAATGCCGGCATAGAGGATGATCATGTAGCGCACTCTCCTGTGAGCAACCTTGGCACTTTGGCCGTGTGACCAAGGAAGCGACATTAATGCAAAGCTACTATGCTTTTTTTTTGTTTTCCCAATGTCTCGATGACTATTAAGTTCATGCAAAGGAGTATTGTTGTTTTTTTCGTCGTTAGGAAACTGATCTACTACAGCGTATAATACGTGGTCATAGATTATCAGGTATTTGTGGTCATTGGATGGATGATAAGAAGTGCAAATGGCCAACTAAATGCTAACGAAGCCGAGCTGTTCTTGCTGTAATCACTGACCGACCATCAGCGACTAGCCGTGCCCTGCTGGCCGACCTGCCGTAGACCTGGCTGACCTGCCGTAGCTGGCCGACCTGCCATAGCTGGCCGACCTGCCGTAGCTGGCCGACCTGCCGTAGCTGGCTGACCTGCCGTAGCTGGCCGACCTGCCCTAGCTGGCTGACCTACCTGCCGTAGCCGGCCGACCAGACCCGTCCACGCCCACTAACCTTCCTCGCCGTCGGCGTTGCTGTCGATGAGCACGCACAGGCCGGTTTCGTAGTTGAAGGCCTGACACGAGTCGTTCCGGCGACACATGTCGATGCACTCTGTGAGCATCAGCGTGCCAGCGCGCGAGTCCAACATGTCGGACGGCGCGCTGTACACGTAGCCGGTGACCAGCTCGAAGCTGACGTCGTCATCGTCACAGTCATGCTGGCCGGCGGCCAGCGCCCAGCACGTCACCAGCAGGAGAACGCTGGAGCGCATCGTCATCTGCAAACCAGCGGAGGTCATCCGTCACACTCAGTAGAGGTCATCCGTCACACTCAGTAGAGACATCCGTCACACTCAGTGGACGACATCCGTCACACTCAGTAGAGGATATCTGCCAAACTCAGTAAATGACATCCGTCTTACTCAGTAGAGGACATCCGTCGCACACTCAGTAGGGGAAATCCGCCACACTCAGCGGGGGTCACTGGTCACACCCAGCGGAGGCCATCGGTCACACCCAGAAGCGCATACATGAAGGCACTGTTTCCCATTATCCACACACCGCTCAGCATATTTGTCCGTATTTTTGTGCCGGCCAATGACGCCTCCTAATCTAAGCAATCGCCTGAAGAAGTGCACCCTGGCTTTAATCATGCCCCATCTGGACAACCCCTAATTGTATTTATTTGTCGGCAGGTGGTGGTTTTTGTTCGGCACGTTTTTGCGGCCACGATGATTGCATCACCGCGCCCCGATGTATGGTGCCAAGGTTCACGTGGACGCCATTTGTGAAGAGGGTAATGATTTCATCGGGAAACGACACCGCAGATTGGCTCACATACCCACGCAGGGAAGCTTCACAATCTTACTCTGGCACAAAAGTAGAGACATTGTCCGGCTGTCGCCCATACCACTGCAATTTACTTCCAGAAAAGCCCTGCTGAATGGATCCCGTCATCACCCTACTGAAAAAAGTGAAGAGTAATAATCTGAAAAATACCAGGTCATTTACATTTCACAGATTCATTTTCATCGAAAACAAGCCTTTCCCAGGCTGACGAGTTTTGGGCCACGGAGAAAATTGGCCTGCCAATGTCGAGAGGAAAAACTTTGTCGTATTATTTCCATCCTTTTTCCATTCAAATAAATTACACAAACTGAAGCATACTACTGATCGGTACTTCCCTGGGTTAATTCAACCTGACACCCTGCTACACCAGAAAAGCAATCAACGGCTGAAAAGAGGCCTCCCACACCAAAGTAACTGTCGCGGCGGACGTGTTCCAACGTACAGTACCGGCGACGGTGGCGAGGGAGCCGCAGTGGTCCGTTGGATGAGGAGTTCGGCGAAGATGGCATACCCGCCGCCGACATCTCGGCAAGTAATGCAGTTAGTTCGTCACCAAGCATGTCGCCAAGTGGGCAACGCCCTTTTTACCTTTGCTTCAGGGGGAGGAGTGCACTGAATTATATGTCGTTGCTTGACGAGTTTGTAGGGCTGAATTTAGATAAAATCATGCGAGGTATAAAATTGTCCTGTGTTCCTTGCCTTTAAGATACCACTGGATCTACAAAAGACATATTGGGAGAACCGATTTGTGGCAAAAGTGTCACAATGCTGGGAAAGAGAATGCACACCTTGCATAGTTTTAAACGCGTGTCGTACCTGCCACGACAGATTGGAAGAACAAAGTAATAACTATTATGTTTTAATATCCTTTGGTCACAAGGAAAGCACCGATACTTGTGTTATTGTCCAGCCTGTTGCCCTGCACATTTTTCGCCGACCTTGCCGATGCCGTCGCTGAGCGGCACCTCCACCTGCGGGACGGAGATCCGGGGCCGAAGATGCACAGACCGGCGCCGGTCCGCCGCCGGCTTGTGATGCAAATGGCGCGGTGTGACGGCGCGTCCAATTAATTAGATAAGCGTCGGGTGGTCACGCGACGGCGCGCCGCGCTGACGGTTAGCAGCGAGCCGAGGCTGCTGGCGGCAGCGGATGTCAGGGTCGGCTACTCCGTCTACAGTAGCACTTCAGTCCTGGCTGATGGACTGGTGGCTGGAGAACCTGTATCTGCTTGGGGCTGCTGATGACGGCGGGTGTCGGGGTCGGCTACTCCGTCTACAGTAGCACTTCAGTCCTGGCTGATTGCCTGATGACTGGAGAACCTGTATCTGCCTGGGGCTAAGGTTCGAAAGCACTGCAATGTTCACCCTCTGTGCTTGTGCATTTAGTATATTCTGTGGCAAAGACGACACGAATGCCTTACTGGTAAACACTAAAGGTGCATATTGCTAAGTCGGAATGTTGCACTCATTTCGAAAGATGGCGATGACGAAATTAAAAAAGAAGAAGTAATAAGGTTCGCTATCTAGTAACATTAGGGGACTACACCATAAAACTATGCTAACGCATGGTACCACGCTAAGCCACGGATATCGTGGGCCCCTCACCCCGACCAAGAAATAGGACATGCACATGGAGTCGGATTTATATTAAAGCAGAATGAATCACGAGAGGTTATCGCCGTCTATTAAAATAAAAATAGCGATGCACTTGCGAGATGTTTGCACCTTAGTCCCCTGCGCATGGTTCATATTTCTTGCCCCACATACCTATCTCGTTTGCCCGGCAGGTGTTACTCTTCTATGGGCCCTGCAGTCGCCCCAATGGTGTTAGTCTGCTATGGGTCGTACAGTCGCCCCACTAGAGTTAGTCTGCTGTTCCTACACTCTACTCTCCCTGCCCAGCGCTGGCTGGTAATCGTCGGGACTGCGGTGCTGCTTGTGGCCGAGGTGACAAATTATAACTAGTTAGCTTTGGACGTAGGTAATCACCCTGTCATTAAATGGTGCATGCAGCGATTCAGACCAATTATGTCCAGGCCATGGCCAATTAGGCGTTTCGTTCCAGTTCAACAACTTCCAACGACGAATCCATGTGTTGCAATCGGCCAGGGAGAGACACCTACCATATTTTGAATTATGTTATTTCAGTCATTACGTAGAGGACTTAACGCCCTCATCTCCAGTCGCAATTCTGACGTCAAGGACGAAGGAGAGAAACCTTGACAAGTTACTGACGCCGTATTATAAGCGGAAGCTTATTGTTTCCCCATACAATAGGCACCACATTTATGTTTCTATGATTATCAGGATAATTGATACACCAGCCAAGTAATGCTGTTCTGCGGCTCGCAGTCAGTTCTTTGTCCCGTGCCGCGTCTCAAGGGTACGGAGCTATTCAGTTACACATTTTTCTTCTTCGGTAGCTAAGTGGGGTTGCCTTAAAATTGGCTACAATCTATTGTCACTGAGGAGACAAATATTATATTAACGATAAATTATTGCCACTTGGGAGGGATATTTTGCGTTGGTGACAAGTTGTTGTCCTAAGGATACCAATGTTGTCATGGCGGCAATGTATTGTCACTAAGGAGACAAATTCCGTGTACTTGATGAATGGTCAGCTCATAATTGGGATGCCCGGAGGCAAAGTGACCCCACGTATTTTGTAACGGAGAGACAAAGTTCCAGGTCGATTTTTTCATGCGAGGCCATCAAATACCATCAAGTACCAATGCGATCAAGTTCTGGTACATCAAGTACCAATGCGATCAAATCAAATACCATCAAGTTCCGGAATGCGACGATCTACGGCTTAAAAAGAGATCCCATTTTTCAACATTCGTGCATGCGACCAAATTTGCTCCTGATTTTCGGAAGCAGCAAACATCAGCATGCATTAACCACTGCTCAGTTGCAACAGGTCAGGGAAGTGCTGGAGGCCGTCCTGGCCTCGAACCCGCGTCCTGGCCTGGCTGATCGAATGCCCTGCGACGCTTTCGTGAAGGATACACATCGGAAAAAAGTGCAGCGGTCGTAACCATCGACCAAGTGCCCTAAAATATTCCGCGAGTTCAGGATAGAATCTGCGGTGTGGGGTGTCTGGCAGATTCTTGGGCGAGCGGATGACCTCGAACGGAAAGCTGGATAGAATCTTTCGGACGGACCATAAATTATCGTGGATGCTTTGCCGTCCTGGTGGCCTCGAACGTATGCCAAATCGTTGCTAGTTGGGTAGGGAAGAACGAAACGTAACTGGCCATTTTTTTTCGCTGTGGCGAGAGACATAACACTACCCGGGTGGTCCAGAGCATATACCGGTGCGCCACCTGCAGCCTCTGCTGACTGCACAACGTTTGCAGTCTGGATTGGCAAGGCTGGATGCCTCACAGTGGGTCGTGGTCCACGTCAGCTCTCACACAGCACATCAGTCGGGTCTCACAGTGTGTCGTGGTTCACGTCAGCTCCCACACATCACATCAGTCGGCTCTCACAGTGTGTCGTGGCCCACGTCAGCTCCAACATATCACATCAGTCGGGTCTCACAGTGTGTCGTGGTTCACGTCAGCTCCAACATATCACATCAGTCGGCTCTCACAGTGTGTCGTGGCCCACGTCAGCTCCAACACAGCACGTCAGTCGGCTCTCACAGTGTGCCGTGTTCCACGTCAGCTCCCACACAGTGTGTCGTTGTCCACGTCAGTCCCCACACAGCACGTCAGTCGGCTCGTGCAGTCAGGCGTGCTGGACCGACCAAAGCCGTGCCCCGGTACGACGGATCTCACTCTGTATTTCGGACCCGGTCCGGCAGTGCGGTGCTGCTTCAGCGGTACGGAACTGTTCAGTATTTTGCCGCTTGGTTGGCTCGGATGAGAGAGCACTGATCTGCGAAGGTCCCGTCCGCGCTCAGCGGCTCGTGTCTCGTCACGTGCTCGTTATTAACGACTCCGGTCGGGATGGCCAGTTGGCAACTGGCCAGGCATGATCGGGGAGCAGTCATCAGCCGGCAATGCCCGACCATGTGTGCACGTTGAACTCCTGCTGAAAAATTATGTCATAGAGCTGGCATAATTTTTCAGATTATGAATCCCAATATATCCCGATTGGCAAATGAGCTCAGGGTCCATCTGGCATGCTTGCGCTTACCATGCGCTCTGATTCCGTAAAGCTTCTCCAACAATAAGTTGAGCTACTTTTTCTTGCTAAGACCTCCAGCGGTACTGTATTGGTCCAACAATGTAATACTGGTACAGATTGCATGGCTCCTCCTGCTACAGATTCAGTCTGGCGCTATAGTGTTGGTCCAGCGCGACATAGCTGGTCCAGAACTCCCGTGCTGTGCCAGCATTACGCTGCTGGTCCGGCGCTACGCTTCTGGCCCGGCGCTACGGCGTTCGCCCGACGCTGCGGCGTTGGTTCGGTGTGACGATTGTGGTCGAGTGTGGCGGCGTTTGTGTGGCGTGACGGTAGCGGTCCGGTGTGACGTCAGCACCAGTGAAGCTGTGACGCCGCGCACCCGCCGACCACCGCCACGAGCCGCCCGGGCCTCGCGGCGCGCCATCTGCCACTCAGCACTGCCAATCAGCAGGCACTTGCGGCTAAGAAGAAAACACCGACCAAGTGTTGTTCTAAATCGCATTTAACTGCAAATTGACCGCGCAAAATCGAGATTAGTCCTCGTCCGGCCCATCTGGGCCGTGAGCAGAACATCTGGACTGTGGGCAGCACATCTGGGCGGCGGACAAAGCATCTGGGCGGCGGGCAGAGCATTTCGGCGGCGGGCAGTCCACCCAGGCGGTGGGCAGCCATCTGGGCGGCTGCGGTCGCGCTCCGGTGGGCGCGCGGGTGCCGACCGTGCCGGCGCGGCTGCGGCGCTGCTGGCGCGGCCGCCGCGCCGCCGACTCGGGATCAGTGACCGGCGTGACCTTGACCGCGCCTTGACCGACGCCGGCGTCGCAGTCGCCGCACCGGCCGACTGCCGCTCTCGGATGTGAGAGCACACGGAAGCGGCGCCGGCCGCACCGCGACCGCAAATGCGACCAGAGCGGCCGGTGTGGCTGTTCTGGGCGGCCGCCGCCGACCTGCGCCGCAGGACGTCAGTCACGCTCATCCTGGCCCCGGCGCCGCCCGGAGCACGTGGCGCTTTGACCGCGGCGCGGCGCCAGTCCCGGCGCCAGTCTTAGCGTCAGTCGCAGCGCCAGTCGCAGCGCCAGTCGTGGCGCCAGTTTCGGCGCTAGTTGGAGCGCCAGTCCCGCCACCAGTCGCGGCGCCAGTCGCGGCGCCAATTGCGGCGCCAGTCGCGGCGCCAGTTTTGGCTCAGGAAGTGGCACCGTGGCGCCAGTTGGCGCTTCTCGGACGCGGCAGTTCGTCTCACCTGACGCGTACTAATGCTGCCACGTTTGTTCTATGACGAGCACTTCCGCATGGCTGTGTGCTTCGTGACGGCGCAGTTTCATACTGGGCCGTTCACGTGGAAAAACGACACCCCAAACGGCAGTCCGGTCATTGTGGAGACGAGTCTGAGGGTTCCGGGACGGCTGCCATACTCTGACGGTTAATGCACCATGGATTTGCAACACAGTGCATAAGTGGCACTAGCATTCAAACTCCCGTTATGCTCCTTACCCGGTACCCTCAAGCATCACAAGCACCCTGGAGAGCAGCTTCTTTCCCGATAGCTTCCCAGCACCAACCTCCCCAGTGAAGGGTTTCCTGCGTCTGGTACCCCCCCCCAGACGATACACCACCTTTCCGTGATGGGGGAGTGAGTGCTCCAGTGATCCTCAATGGTGTGGGATCAGACTAGGAATGCCTCCCTCATCCTTCCATTCCTACGTTTCCATTCTAATGTCCATCCCATCTTAACATCCCTGACCTTTACCTGGCCCTGGGACACCAACTCTCCATACCATGAGCAGGTAGGACAACTTTTCCTGCTCTGCCCGCCTGCTCAGTTTTGTCGGCGTAGTCGCGCTTCCTCGGCCCTTTCCCCTGGGTTGACGGAGTCCGTGTGCTTGGGTTTCACCGTCTCACGGAGATAGTTGTGACGGAGAGCAAGACGCCTCTGGTCCCGATATCCCAGAGAGGCGGGCGGGCATGTAGGAACACATACGGGCCAAGCGACAGATCGCCCCGGGCTGGAGGCCCGGTGCCTGTCGGCCCGGCCGGATGGGGTGAAGGGGCTGGCGGCTCTGTAGCTCAGCTCTCTCCCCACCGTGCGAAGGTGCCGCCTCCCCGTATAGTTCCGCGGATACTTGGCGTCCTGCTGGCACGACAGCAGGCGTCCCCCCGTAGGACCCCGTGTGGTGGAACATCGCACAGAGCCGAAACAAAACACCTACAGCAGCGCGACAGCTTGATTGATATTCTGAAGGAATGTGGCCCGACTATGATTTAGGTAAAACCCAGGGGATGAAGGCCTGGCCACAGTAGCTGGGATTGCTGCTGATCGCATCGCGTCTGCTCGTTCTGCTCCTGCATAGTCGCGAGCTTCTTATAATGCTCAAACGCAGCTTCGCTCTGAGCAGCGCACGGTCGCCTGCCAGACGCCTGCCGCACTTGAGGTGACTGAACCGACCAGGGCGGCATCCGCTCAAACAACTATTCCCGTAGACGACCCTAAGCACCATCTCATCGACTATTTCATCCCTCCGATTGACCAGCCCATTGCCGTCGCTGATGATTCCCGTTCGAAATGGAGCTCTGGACATGACTCGCGAAGTCGAGCGGAGCGAACCACCGCCATGGCACCAGTCATCGGTGGGAAAGGCGTGACGGGGAAACCTCCCATGGCCTCGAGGCTCAGTGAGCGAGAACGCTCTTCGTCGACGCCGCGCGCATCAGCTGGCCTCCCTGGGAAAATAATTGGTCCACCTCCATCCCCCAGTGCTATTAAGAGGCCCACCACTTACACCGCCTACAGCCGTAAGCGAATGCTCATCTTGCCACCGGCCGAAGGGTCCCATCTCAGCTCCCGTCTCAGCGCTTGGTCGCCCTTATCGAGGTGCCTACCTGGGCAGTCAGACGTGAGGGATAGACGGCCACCCTAGCATGACTATTTGTAGCAGCATCACATAGCATTTCCTGAGCAGCTGACAGCGAAGAAATGTTTCAACGAAGACAGTATGCAGGAAGGCACGCCTTCGCATAACAATGTTCAACCATATTTTACTGCTAAGTTTTCACGAATAAATTTGCTGTAGGCGCTATAGGACCATTGCAGTCGATGCGCCTTTTGAACCCAAACAACCATCTAACTAACCAACTGTCTCTGGTGCAGAGGCCGACTCTGTGGACTATTTCGCGACTCATTCCACACGGCGTTTCTCACACCACTTAGCCATGAGCGGTCTCAACGAACCCGCCGGTTGTGCCGTTCGAACTAACGATCTTCCGAGCAAGCGTCGAGCGCCCTACCGACCGAGCCAGCCCGATCCGGGCGGGCCGGTTCCGTTGATTCCGTTGATTCCGTTGGCGTGAGCTGGCGGCGGCGCCGACGGCCGGCGGAGCCGCTAATCCGCGGCCCGCTTGACCCACAACCGGCCCACAATATTTATGGCATTGTTTGCGGCGACCTGTGACCCGCCGACAATGGCCGGCCGGCGCGCCGTGCCAGACCGAAGAGGGACGGCCGACACGCCGCTCAAGGGCGGGCTAACGGTGTGCCACGGCGCGCGCAAGTGGTGCCGGGTCGGGCGGGCGGCCAGACCGGGCCGCAACAGGCAGAAACACGGTCACCGTTACACACACGGAGCCGCCACGCCGTCCAGAGCGCTCCGGCTGGGAGCGATGACCGCCGGCCTCGGCAGGGCCGCCGGCTCAAACGACGGGGTGCGGGGGGCTGGTGATGGCGTGCTGGTGATGGTGATGAGGCACATCTGTGCGCCTGCATGTGGCTGGATGGTCAAATGACCTGGACAGCCCCCGGGCGGGAGCGATGCTGAAGTCGCGAACTGCGAGCCACGCGTGTAGCAAGGCTAATATCGGTAAACAAAGAGCAGAGTACTGCAGTGAGAATTTGTTTCATTGTAATATACCTCAGAATAAGCCCTTCAAAATGCCCGGCCGAATGAAGTGTAGAGTTTGTTTTTTCATGTGTGGGTCTCTAGGCAAGCAGGTGCATGGTTTGGTTTTGATTTAGCACTGATACACACTTATGATGATTGCGTCGGATAGGAAATAGTTAGCTTCTATATGCAATTTTTGCTCTTATTTATCCCAGAAGTTAGATAGTTTTACCTGAGAAAATACGGGTTTGGTGGGAGGGCACCTAATGTGTTGCAGATGCATGCTTTCATGAAGATCTCATATCACGACTCTATTATTATGCGAGTTGCTAAGCTAAACACGGCAATCCTCCGTAGCTGTTGGTTAGAGCGCTGGCCTCCCCCGGCCCCCCCCTTCCTGCCAACCAAGGGTCCGGGCCCCCCCCCCCCCCCCCCTTTCCCCCCGGGGGGGGGGGGGGGGGGGGCGGGCCCGCGAAGGCCGGGGGGGGGCGCCCGGCCGGCGGCGGCGGGTGGCGGATTCGGAATAAATTTTTGAATAGAATCAAAAAAAAGGGGGGGGGGGGGGGGCCGCAAAAACAATATAAAAAAAAACCTGCTCCCCCCCCCCCCCCCCCCACCAAAAAAAATTTTTTAAATTTATAAAAAAGTCCAATGAAATTCGTTTGGAACATAATTCGTCGTCGAAACCTTAATTTCACATGCCTCATGTCACATTTCACATTCATTTCATTTCACATGCCAGAATGATATCGCGTTGTCTGTACAGCTCGTCCACTAGATAGTTGTGCATACTAAATAGTTGTGTCTACTCGATTGTTGTCGGAGTTGTGGCTATCTTCCGTGGCTAATCAACAATATTCACAACTGGAGTAGCTAATCAACTACGACTCTTTGGCATGTACAAAGTTGGCAAACTCTGAAGGGCAACAATGACACCTAACATCTGAAACGAGCCGAAGTGGATCCTTGGAGCTCACTTCGCAGACGGAGGCGATATTGGCCCACCCAGCTCTCTCGTGCACGCATGTACTCGCCCGGACAGGCACAGCGCTCGCTGGCACAGACATGGTGGGTGGCTCTCGGCCCGCTCGGCATGGCTGCCGAGTGGCTCGCCTTGACCTTGCCGGCGGCTGCAGTCGCTCTGCACTGACCGCGATGGCCGCAGATGTCGTCACATGGACGTCGACTGCTCTGCAGCCGACAGACGGCGAACGTTGAACCGGTCCAATTTGCATTCAGGCGCTGTTGGCGTCCTATGACTAAGGCACGTGCGCGGCGAGCATGGCACGGTGTGGGACGAAGCATCCGCCTGACGGACCCCTGACGAACGCCTGACGCCTGACGGACGCCTGACGGACGCCTGACGCCTGACAGACGGATGTAGGAATGACTAGCCCGGTCGGGGAGAAGCGGCGCTGCGGCGTGCGGTGTACGCAGAAGCTCGACCAGTATCGCACTGCCAGTGCTAGCTCATGTAGACTTTCAAAATATATAATTTCGTTGGTGTTAAGATGGGCAACTCATTTACTTGAGGAATGGCTTTGCCGTGCAAGCATGTTCGTGTTGCGAACTGTGTTTGTTTTCAACAGAAGGGCGCCAGTGGTTCAGTAGCTAAGCTGAACGCCCGGCATGACAGGGGTACGGGGGTTCAATTATCCGCGGCGCCCGTCCTCCCAGTCAGGGTGAGCTGGGACTGAGGCCATATGGTGACGTCATATGTCATCAGCTGATAAGTGCGTCGGAAAGCCTGAGCAACCCCCAGTTTTCAACAAAACCTTTGACTTCGTTATATTTCTGTGGTTCATGAAATGCTTGCGCATTATGCCTTGCCGCAACTCTTAAATTTGATACGATTTATTGCCAGGATGAGCTGGCTAGTACACCGTTAAGGTATTCAGCGAATCATCTAGCTAGGGTACCGTTAAGGCACTGAGCGAATTAGCTCGTTAGGTTGCCGTTAAGGTATTGAGCGAATCTGCTCGCTAGGACGCCGTTAAGGTATTGAGCGAATCAGCTGCTCAGATCAGATGAAGGTGTTAATAAGACAGGTCCGCTGAGACTCAGTGATGTTTTGTGAAGACGGGTCAGCCGAGAGCCAGTGAACATGCGGTGACGCCTCGGGAGGCCCGGTCTCGTCACGTCCAGCATCGTCAGGCCCGGGGCGAGTCAGGCCCTGCCGAGGCCTGACCGTCCCTGCCGCCGTCCGTCTGTTGTGACAGATGGTGCTGCAGTCGGGCTGCCGACGTGTTGCCGCTCCAACAGTGCTTTCAGACAGTCCGTCAGATGTCCAGTCTCTGCTTCACGCATCGCATGTCTGGAAGGTAGCGCCTCAGCGCCGACGCCGACGCCGACGCCGACGTGCATCACCACCGTGCCGGGCGTGCGACCCGGGCCCACCCGGCGGTCGGCCAGTCCGTGCCAGCCCACACCCAGCGCCAGCGCCAGTCGCACGACGCCGCCGCAGCCGACGCCGGCGCGCTGTTATTGTTATTGCGATTAGTGTAATCACGGAAGGGGCTGGCACGCACGCGGCCGCGTCTTTTCCCGGCGAGCGCAATTGTCGGCTGGTCACTGCTCCCGGCCGGAAGGCAGCCGTCTCTTCGCCCAGAGTCTAACGGACACCGCGTGGGAGTCGACCGATTCGCACCGGCTCCGGGGAGTGGCGGCGCACCCCGCCCGGCTACCATTAACGTGCGGCGCAGCGGGCCATCTCGCCGCCGGCGCGTCGCCCACGGCCCGCAGCCGACATTGGCGCGTCTGTTTGACACCATTCCTCGCCACGGCGTGTCTTCGCCTCATGCTGGCGGCGAGCTGGCTCTGTGGCGAGTACTGGTACGTTCACACCATACAGTCAGCGAGCTGGTTCGTGACATGTTCCGGTACCTTCACACCTTGCTGCCTTCTTGCTAGCTCCGTGACGAGTCTTGGTGCCTTCACATGGTACTGTTCGTGGGCTCCGTGGCGGGTGTCCTAGTACCTTCACACCATGTTGCCGGCGGGCCAGCCCTGTGGCGTGCTTTGGTACTTTCACACCACGCTGTCGGCCCCGCCAGCTCTGTGGCGCGTCCCGGGCAGCGAGTCGGCGCCGCACGGTTCGATGCCTCTGCCCGCCGGCGGCAGTGTGCACGAGGAAGCGATGCGTCCGGTCCGATAACGGCGCCTGGGCCGGCCACGACCGACGCTCGCTGACTTGGCTTGATGACCGCCGAGCCGTCAGCTGCGGCCGGGGGCCCCGACGGTACGCCCGGCGAATACCGCCGCGGGCTCGATTAGCACAACAGGTGCCAGTGATGCTGTCGACACGTTTTTGCGCCAGCGTTGGAATTGCTCTGTCGTTTGATAGCGAATCTACTGAGAAGATTGTTGTGATGTCTTAGATCGACATGCAGACGGCAACACAACTACGCGCTTACTGCTGAGGGCTGTTAGTGGGTACCAATGAAACAATGATTATCAAATCATCATTGAAATGATGAAATTATGACTATAGATTGGAGCTCAATTATTTTGCGTGCAAATCGTTTGAAGTTATTTACTGCACCATTGTAACCAAGCAGTCCGGCCAAAAGTCTACGTTAGACTTTCGTCTTTTTGTGATCTCCAAATTCGTCGCTTTGAAAACTTATATGCTGCAGATGCAATCCGATTCCGACAATAGTAGACCCTGGCGTCTTGTTTGGAGAGAACTAAGCTCATTTTCGAGACGTAGCCGCTGGTCACCACCAATATAGCGAGGTCTCTCAGAATTTTGACGACGTAGCGAATTTAGCGAGCCTTATAATTAAGCTTTCGTTAAACAAGCATGGTCATCAGGAGAGCAACTTTGCATTTATTTGTTGGTGTACAATGTACACCCACGAGGATGCATGTGCATGCATTCAAAAGTCAGTATGCGGGCTCACAACATGCTAAAGAATCTCCGGAGCGCACCTGACCCACCCCATCCCCCTCTCAAGAGTACTGCTTGCTTGGGTGCCTCTGCATTCAGCTTCCAGGAGGGGTCCAATTTCAGCGGCGCAGGACGACTGCTATGTCAGAGGAGTGAGGCCGTGACCGTCTCCTGTGTCAGAGGAGTAAGGCCGTGACCGTCTCCTATGTCAGAGGAGTGAGGCCGTGACCGTCTCCTATGTCAGAGGAGTAAGGCCGTGACCGTCTCCTATGTCAGAGGAGTAAGGCCGTGACCGTCTCCTATGTCAGAGGAGTGAGGCCGTGACCGTCTCCTATGTCAGAGGAGTGAGGCCGTGACCGTCTCCTATGTCAGAGGAGTGAGGCCGTGACCGTCTCCTATGTCAGAGGAGTAAGGCCGTGACCGTCTCCTATGTCAGAGGAGTGAGGCCGTGACCGTCTCCTATGTCAGAGGAGTGAGGTCGTGACCGTTTCTTGTCCTGATGGGTCCGGTCCCGGGAACCCGAGAGATGGTGACGACCACGGTCATTTGTCATCAAGTCTCTCTGATTTCGAAATAAGTCCGAAGTTATAGCTAAACATATTATGTGGCCCACCAGGATCTTCGAAAAAATATACCTTGCTCAGGGGCGACACCAGCAGGAAGGGAGCGGTGGGGACGGAGGAACGTGTCCCCGCGAAGTGGAGCTGAAGCTTATCATTACGACTACGGGCGTTGCATGGAAAAATCGACCCAGAACTGATCGTTTCCGTCCCCACTATTCAAAGCGCGTGGCACCGCCCATGCTCTCGCTGGCCATAAACCGTTTTTTTTTCTTTCAGACGTTACAAATGTTCGGTTTGACCATGTTAGTAACGGGGTAAGTGAGGTAGGTTATTAGTTACAGGCCACGGGAGGTAGGTGGTTAGTGACAGGGCGCAGTAGGCAGGTAGTTAGTGACAGGGCATGGGAGGTAGGTTGCGTGGGTTAGCCTTTTGATATGATGAAATATGATGGAACATGATTGATAGGCTGTCTGTCGGCTGCTATTGCGGGAAGTCTCTCATTTAATATATTTATAAATTGGTAGTTACCTTTTCCTAGGCCGGATAAGCTGGTTCTTGAGTTCCCATTGGCAGTAGCAGCATGGGAATTTGTGATGTATGGGAAGGGATGTATAATAGTAAGTGTGTACAGTGCACGCTCTCTGTGGTATTATTTTACTTTGGATCCCTATGGTTTAAACCCTGCTGTTAAATTGGATATTATGCTAGCAACAAATGTGCCAGCATAATATCCAACAGCAAGGTATGTGTTAGTAGTGCCATCTGTCATGGTAACAAAATGGGACATGGGCTGAGCAATTGCAAAATTGCTCATGGGACATTGGTTTCGAAGAGTGTGTTATGTAATATCAAGTGAACCATGTTCTGCAGGCTGGGGTAGATAGACCTTTTTAAACTATGGTTATGAGATTGATTGAGGTGTCACAGTGTCTTTTTTCTAGTATTTTTTTCCTTTATATACCTAACCCAGATGGCTCTGTGGCTCTTATTAAGCCATAACACTTTATGACTTGACCACGTCATGGATTACTCCACCAATGGTTACCAGGTTGCTTCGCAGGGTGCCAGCCACGTTTAGAATTGATTTCGATGATGTGCCGCCTGGTTAGGACTTAATGGATAGAGCACTAATCTGTAAAGTTATATAGGCATCGTGCTCAGAGTGAATAAGAGCCGCAGGGGCCTATCTGGGTTAGGCCTGTAAAGGGAAGATACCATAAACCTGGACAAAAAGATACTCAGCACCACAACCAATACCACATCCTAAATTCCGAAGGAAGTGTCCGCTAACACCCTACGCAACTGCCAATACCCATCTATCCACCTGTTTAACACTATTCACTCGCATGCCGCATGCATAACACACGCGCGGATCGAGTACCTTACCAGTAGTTTTCAACTTCATCCATGCCTGATCATAGGAGTCTGCACCATTTACACCTACTAGCATGAATCTCATCCCATCCAACACTGTTTGGCAATCAACAAGATTTCCAACATTTAAAAAAAATGGCCTCCATATTTTTTAATACATACCATGAGAGACTCACCATGACAGCAACAGGCAGCCTATTGCATAGATCAAATAACTTTTGACTGAAAACCTGTTGTCTCTTAACTTCCTACGCGTTGAATTGTTCAACCTGAATTGATTGCCCTATGTAGTACTCTATATAGAATAGCATTTTTTAGATTGGCGGCATCTAAACCTTTAGCGATTGGATTCATGTTAGTCATATCACCCTTCAATCTCCTATGCTTGAGAAAGTGCATATCTAATGCCATATGCCTTTCATTGGTTCACAATCTCTCTCCCTGCGGCTTGGCACAACGGACCGAGACGCTTCA
Organism: Imbricaverruca yamaguchii; assembly: GCA_034440575.1. Taxonomy (NCBI): domain Eukaryota; kingdom Metazoa; phylum Arthropoda; class Thecostraca; family Neoverrucidae; genus Imbricaverruca; species Imbricaverruca yamaguchii. Next base: position 2,827,287 of record JAOTOL010001659.1, read on the forward strand.
CTGGCTCGCTATGGACGCCTGCGGCAGTGCTGGCCAGCTGGCTACCGATCAGGCAAGGTCGGGGGCAAGGTACCAGGCGGACGTGCCGGGCTATATGGGTTCGATGAACTCCCGGCTAAAGTTGTGCCATTGAACTGGAATTTCCAGATTGGCAGGTGGGTTCAAGGTCAGTGCAGGGAAGGGTCAATGTTACGGCGGGACACACTGGCGGAAGGGGGCCTTGTTGCTGCAGGGCATGTTACCTGGCGGGAGTGGCACCACATACTCACTGCTCCATATAGTACAGGAGAGTTAGATATAACGGCTTTAGGACGCATCGACTTCACATAGTTCAGTAGACATCCAATTCGAGGACGGCTCCACTGGAACATTGACCGCTGTTCTCAATGTCGACAAAACAACCCAATGGAACAACATCGCCCACAAATGCGACGAGCTGACCCCGAACAGGACGGGCTGACCCCAATCTACCGCCGGTCACAGGGCCGATCTTCTGGCCTGTAGGCAGCGCAAAGGTGAAGGATCCTCTCGACCCCATAGTCCCGCTGCTGTGGACCTATTCATGCTCTGCCAAACCAGAGCCACCACTCGTGACGATCGGGCAGTGATGCGTGAGCCGCAGAATGTCTGCCGTCTCCACCCCACGTGGATGATGAAGCAGCCGATGTTTTCATCTCCGTCTGTGCTCCGACATGCGCTTCACGAAGCGACAGTCGGCCCGGCGGATGATGGCGCGAGGGCGGGTGATGAGTGCGATGGCGAGCGATGAGTGCGATGACAAGTGATGAGTGCGAGGGCGGGCGATCGGCGCGATAGCGGGTGATCGGTGCGAGGGCGGGTGTCCCAACCAGCGCGCCAGACGGGCTATCGGGCTGTTTGCCCACAGGACGAGATCTGCGACACTCGTTGTTGTCGCGTGCCGCCTGTCGCGCGCCGTGCCCGTCCTGCTGCCACGCCGCCGGCCACACCAGCGACTCGACGGTGGGCACCGAGTGGCTGTCACGTGACCCTTCAACGGCAGGCCATGGCCACCGAGCGGTCGTCACGTGACCCTTCAACGGCAGACCGCGGGCACCAAGCGGCCGTCACGTGACCCTTCAACAGCAGACCGCGGGCACCGAGCGGCTGTCACGTGACCCTTCAACGGCAGACCGTGGGCACCGAGCGGCCGTCACGTGACACGGCCGGCGGTGCCGCACCGACGTCACGTGTCCCGGGGGCCCGGCGTCCCGTGGCGGGGCGGCGGCGTGCGTCGGCCCGGACCGGCGCGCCGGGGGTATCCCGCGGCGTCGCCGGTGGCCCGCGGCGGCCGGCGAGACCCGCCCGGGCGCCGGCCGTTGTTCAGGGGGCGCGGCGGACTGCAGGGTGGGCCTGTTCCGCCGCCACGTCCGGCCCGGTCGGTCCGCTCCAGCCAAGATGAATAGTCGGCGGCGGATGTTTTTCACGCGCGTCTTGACCGGCTGTCGGGCGTTTGTGGACGGCGTGACGCGTGGCCACCGGGCGTCACACGCGTCACGCCCTGCGCGTCGACGCCGGCCACAAAGCCGGCCGGGCGGCGCCTCATGCCACCCTCCATCACCGCCGCGGCCATCAAGCCGCTATCAATCAAGCCGCGTCGATCAATGCCGGGCTATGATTGCGGGCGGGTTGCGGCGGTGGCGGGCGATTGGGCCGTGGAGACTGGCTGAGGAGGTAGCGGATCGCTGTGAAAGTGGTGGTTGGTATTACCGGTAATGGTCGGCTATACCGGTAATGGTTAGCTGTGGAGGTGGTGGCCGATGGTGCCGTGGCGGCCGGTTGCGGCGATGGTGGTTGGTTGTGGAGGTGGTGTTTGGTTGTGCCGTAGCGGCCGGTTGTGGCGATGGTGGTTGGTTGTGGAGGTGGTGTTTGGTTGTGCCGTGCCGGCTGGTTGCGGCGATGGTGGTTGGTTGTGGAGGTGGCGGCCGGTTGTGCCGTGGCGGCCGGTTGCGGCGATGGTGGTTGGTTGTGGAGGTGGTGTTTGGTTGTACCGTGCCGGCTGGTTGCGGCGATGGTGGTTGGTTGTGGAGGTGGTGGCTGATGGTGCCGTGGCGGTCGGTTGTGGCGATGGTGGTTGGTTGTGAAGGTGGTGTTTGGTTGTGCCGTGCCGGCTAGTTGCGGCGATGGTGGTTAGTTGCGCCATGAGCATGGCGCCTTCTACCCGCTATGCTGAAGGCCACTGAAGCGCCTTGTACTGTCGTAGACGCCTCTAAATTTGACAGAGTGGTGGTGACGTCGGAGTGTCGGGACGATGCTGGTGGTCGCAATTTGAAGCCGACATCACGACGATCGTCAGCCTCACTCCCAAGCATCTACAAACATGCAAACGTAAGTTTGCTGGCACGACGACGCACCGGTGTTCATCTCCTTTTCTCCCATGTCCTGAATCACATATTGTCCATTGTGAACAGCTCGCGCGTCAGGCGCCAACACCGCCTCTGACGGTGAGGCGATAATGCATGTAATGGACCGGAGCCGGCGCTGCCGAGACCGTTCGGCGGTGGCACAATGCACACTGTTCACCAGCGCGGCAGTGTGCACACAATGCACACCGTTCACCGGTCAAGCGCGACCGACAGCCGAACAGATTCGGGGACGATGAACGGGGAAGTCGTGAGCGTCGGGGCGCGCCGTCGCGCGTCCGTCAACCTCTGGTCGTGACGTCACCACAGGCATCACGGCCGGCAGCTGGCACCCGCATGGCGGTGCATCTTGTGCGTGGGTGCGGCCTTGGTCTCGGCGCTGACCCAAGGTGGATGAACTCGGCTGACGACGCAGTTTGCCGATAGGCCGCCGCCGGCCAGATAGGCCGGCGAGCCCCGTCGACTCTTGTTGACTTGGACGGTCGCCCCCCCTTCTGCTTCCGGCGTTGGTTGCCGCTGGCGGGGTACGGCGTGGTGGGAGAACGCCGTTGGACAGGACACGCTGGGAGAGGGGGCCGGGTAACTATTGGGAAGGGAGGCGCGGCGGTGCCATCAGTTCAAGTCAATTGGGTCTCGGTGGCACAGGCCCGCCGTCAGTCCGGGAGAATCGCGTGATGTACAGCTACTCTGAAGAGCTTCGGACATGCGACTGCGCCTGCGGTGGACACAGCCGGCCAAGGTTGACGAACAGGGGAGAGGGCCAAGTAGACCATTAGCCGATTTTTTGGTGCTTCCCGGGGTTTAACAAGCCAATGACTTAAACGTCATCGAGTCTTCTGACGACTGTGTGTATACCAAAGTATCTGTCTCCGAGTGGCGCTGTCGCCTGTTTGAATGTCGTCATCCGCTCGGGACGTCGGCCGACCGAGACGTCATCCGCCGTGAGCGAGCGGTGACGTTGGACCGCTGCACCAGCGAGTCCGTCGTGCGGCGGTTTCTTCACGCTTATCGGTTGCCCGGACAGCAGTGTAAATAATTACCATGTGGCCTGGAAATTCACAGTTTATGGAGATGTGCTATTTCATCCTACTCTTAGTTTTTACCATTTTGCCACATGATGTATGGGCAGTCATCATGCACACGACTGCTAAATAATGTAAAATACATGTGACCGAAGTGAAAGGCATTCCGCTTTTTAATCCTTAAGTGGCATTCTTTTATTTTCCTGCAATATTTCACTATTCCAAGCAACTTCTTCCTTCATCCACACAGTTAATGGTGAAGTAATTTTAGGACACTGCCGAACAGAGGGGCGAGATTGGCGCCACGCGACAGCCGGCTGTTCGGTGAAGGCCGACGGCAGCTGCTGGCAACGACGCAGATGGCGCGAAACGTACCGCGGCACGACAGCATCATCGGATCCGCCGGCACGGAGGAACGAGCCTGCACCAGCGATCCGACGCCGTGAGGAACGAGCCTGCGCCATCAGTTCGGCGCCGGAAGTACTAACCATTGTCAGTGCAGAGTTGCACGCTTGTGCAGGCTCACGTTGCTGTTTCCAGATGAACTCTCGAACGAATTCGGTCCAGCTTTTGCATAGCTGATATGGTATGCAGTATGGTGTCTATTGCGCAGTGATTGGTGCAATTCATTATTCAAACCATGTCGGGCCACGTAGCTAAGCATACCGGGGATCACTCCTGTTCCTTCTTCATAGCTTTTCGAATGCATTTTCGAGAAGAAAAACAATCATAAGCTTTCATATTTAAAAATTGCAAATGTTCGCGGCTGACATTCACATGACGACTTTGGATGTGGGATGCTTTGTGTTGTGGAGTAGATGACAACTGGACGTTGGTCATGAGCTCCTCACGTCATTTGAGGTATTGGCTTCGGTTCACATTGGCTTTCATAGGGGACGGGCTGGAAAGTGCTAGCCGAGGCCCTAATATCGAATTTATCATTCACTGTTACGACAGGGCATATACAATTGCCCGTGTCCAAAATTACGTAGTTTCTATTAATGAGGTTGTTAGGTTCGTCTGGCTTCAACCGTAGCCTATGGACCGAAATGTGAGGTGAAGTGCGCAGTTTGAATGGCAAGTCGCCAGGAAACACCCTGATAAAACTTTTCCATGCCACCCGGGTACAGCCAGACTTCCGGTGATTACTGAATAAAAACTCGTGATAGTTTTTTTTAATATGACGTAACCTGGAAGAAACGCCCAACCGAGGTACAACAACGCTGCGACAATCGCGAGATCTGGTCACAAGTAATGCGCTTGTCCGTGTTTGATTTCATCCAGTACACTCAGCTTTTAAACGCCTGGTAACATCCCTATGCCCCAGGCGGAAAAATATCTGACAAGGGCAAGGGTCAAGGGTTCCCGATCCGACCGCATGAGTTGTGAGGTCAACATCCTTGGCTTCCGTGACAACCCACCCTCCCCATCAATTATGGAATAGCGTCGCGGAATATCACTCCACGTGCAGGTTCCAGTCGTACCTCTAGTAGCTTACCACACAAGCTCGTAGTGCGGGCGTCGCCAAAGTGGGTGGCAGAGCAACGCGTGCCCTTCAACCCCGCGAAATCCAGCAGCACGTCTAGGCGTTGCACGATAAAAATCAGCTCTCGTTTCTCAGCTGAGCAACTAATTTTGGATTAGGGGAGCCTAATCCAAAATTAGTTGCGACGTCAAAAGCTTCTAAGCACATTCTTCCTTGCACGCGGCATCTCCTCGTGTAGGAAAAACAGTTTAAGTGCTTCTAAATGTGCGAAGGGAACTGTGAAATGCATTAGTAAACGTTATTTCCGACAAGCCGGCTGCATATCCATGGCTGCAGGTTCGCCTATCTTGGTAGAAGTCAAGATGGAAAGTTTTTCTTGTCATTCTTCGGCGAAGTTCCCTTCATACTTGATAACGGGTCACCATGTGCTTAAAATGCCTAATCACGGTCATTTTCCAAAAGAAAAGGTGTGGAAACTCCCCAAATTAGATAGTTCTGCCGTGCTTTTAACGTCGCCCGTGCTTCGTCTAATGATGCTGTCAAACGCCATAGCCACTCTCTTAAGTCTTCAATGACAATTCCATTGGCCCACTGTAAAAATCGTGTCCTAAAGAAGGAGCTGGGTTTAACGAAACCATCGGAATCACCGCTGATTATTTTACTCATCGCGTCATTTTTTTCGATATTTCCATGCCATGAAACCCACATATGCCTGTAGGTGGGTTTATAAGCCGGGCTTGCAGGCTTATAAGTCAGGCTGGTAATGCTCACAAGTCACTAGACATGTCCCTATGTGACATGGGCCGCGGGGAAATCAGATGAGAGCGTTTTTGTTTTAATTGTATGCGGATGGCAAATTAAATTCTGATTACCCACCTAAGCATGTTCCAAGTGTAAATACAGCTCATCCATGCACCCTCAAAAGCTAACCACTTCAGCAGTGCACCACTCCGGCAGTATATTATTTAAGTAGTAAGCTACTCCGGCATCACACTACGCCATCAGTACACTACTCCGGCAATGTACTACTCCAGTAGTACACCACTACAGCAGTACACCACCACAGCAGAATACTATTGGCTCGAGTCTGACACGGAGCAGCGGCGTGAACGAATCCACTTCCTCCGATTTCGCGAAACGAAAACAAAACCAACTCTTCATCAAACACACCTACACCAAGTACGACGGCTGAGGCGGCGCACACGTGCCACGATGGTCCTGTAGCGGGCAACAGCGACGTGGGCCACGCGTGCCGGGCCTGGCTGAGAGGCACGCTCGGAGGCCGGACTGACCTGCTCTGTGGACGTGGTGCTCAGCTGACGTCGGACTCCCGCCACGGAGAACACACCGATACAGAGTGACGGTCGGGCGCCGGCGGCCGGCCGTTTTACTCGCCGCCGCGCGCCGACGCGCCGTTCGCCGCGCAAGAAGGGCACGCTCGGCGGCCGGGTCGAGCGCGTGCTCCATGAGCTCGGGCGACACAGGGAAGGCACTACAATCAACACGGCTCGGCGGTGAGATCCAGGCCCGCTCACCGACGGGAGGCGAGTGCATCGGCGCGTGACGAAAAGCGACGTATTCCGGAGCATTGATGATCATTCGCATATGTTTTATTTCAATGCCGGATTGAGATATCCCGAAACGATGTCGGTTTTCGTCGTTCGAAGATCCTCGCACTTCTACAATATGAGCCCGTTTGAAATCCTCAGACGCTGGTTTGCTTTTCCGAAACGTTTAAGCTAACAAAGTTGTAAAGTAAAGTTTGTGGTTGAATTCAGGGCGCTTAATTGTCCACCTTGCGTTTCATTGATTTTTCGCCTACAAAATATTTTCCGTGCTTCGGTTCCAGTCTGCTTGCATAATATTCGGTCTGACGGACCCTCTGGTTATTGCTAGACCATGTTGGTTCACCACCGCCTGGTATTTATATAATTATTCATTTACCCTACACCCTACAATAAAACATACCATCAATTAATAAAACGATATTATTTTTAACTGGCGATGATGAGATGATATTTAGCTAGTGATCAATAGAAAACAGACTAAGGGTGGAAAAGAGCAGCATTCAAGATTGCGGAAGGAGGGACAGGAGACGGGAAGGGAGAGAAGCCACGGCACATCGTGTTGTTCTGCTCGCGGTCTGATGGAGCGTCATGGTCATCACCAATTGACGTGATGTGTCCAGGGTAACAGGGTGTCACTAGTGATATCACGACGGGCATCACAAAACTTTGATCACGCTGGCCATGTACAATGTCAATATCAATCATTCGCTCACCATATCCTAAATTTTCCGAACGACTGACACGCGCGCATGAAGGCCTCTCACAGTACGCGAACGGGACAGGTGGGCCGATTCCGTACCCCATTCCCTGCTCAGATCTTGGAAAGTACTGAAACTAGTAACACAACTTTTTGAGGATACCTTAAGGATATAGTGCACTCTCAGCAGTATGAACTTGACGATCCGAGATCAATGTCTTCAAAAATCAAGTGCTGTCAAATAAGTCAACTTTTGATGATTTCGTGGTTGGTGACGACCTAGGATCACTGAAACGAGCACAATATGAGGAAAGTAAATTTCAGATGTTGAAGTATGTATGGATTGCCTGCAATATGCCACGGTAGTTATATTTCTATATCTAAAGCTATATCTATGTCTATGTAGATACAGCACCAGGCGCCGCGTTTTCTATATCTAAAACCATCACTATATTTGTGGAAAGATTGGAAATATCTTGCAACGATGTTTTCAAACCAGTTCAGATACATGTAGGATATCTGGACCACGAGCATACGTGACTGCAGATTGACAAACAAAGCATTTTATCATATTTATTTTATACCTTATTATTATAGCATATACATAGTGCAATTGAGCGTACATTCAATTGCATCCGATGAAAATTGCATGCCTCGGTTGGCAAATAGTCCATATACAACAACTAATGTTCAGTCATTCAGACCACCTAATTTCCTTACAAACAAAAACTGAAATATAATTTGCCGTGTCCCCAAGGGCGGGTGGCGTAGCGGCCAAGGGTAATGTCCAGGGGTAGTCCGGTGCCATCAAAGCGAATCTACGGGCAAACGCACCTGCTCACTATCGCCCGCCTGCGTAATTAACCTAGGGACATCGTAAACAGCGGGCACCCTGCTGGGAGGGCCCAGGCCACCGCTCCGCCGAACTGACAAAACATTTATGCAGGTGCCCGGAGGTCGGGCGGTCAGGTTTTCACCCGTGCGGCTATCGTATTTACCAACAGAGTAAAACAAAACACCCATGAGCTGCGGTATTCAATTTCAGAGTCACAACATTTCATTAAATAATCCCTGCGTATTTGTCAGACGACTGTGAAAACAGGAGGGATGGGCGGATTCTGCCCTCCCAACGTCGCCGCAGGCACGGCAGCGCGTGCTGCGCGACGTGTGGTCCCACAACACAGAGGGTGGCAGCGGGTGCCACACGACGTGTGGCCCCACAACACAGAGGGTGGCAGCGGGTGCCACATGACGTGTGGTCCCACAACACAGAGGGTGGCAGCGGGTGCCACATGACGTGTGGTCCCACAACACAGAGGGTGGCAGCGGGTGCCACATGACGTGTGGTCCCACAACACGGAGGGTGGCAGCGGGTGCCACATGACGTGTGGTCCCACAACACAGAGGGTGGCAGCGGGTGCCACATGACGTGTGGTCCCACAACACGGAGGTCGGCAGCAGTCGGTGATGGTGTTGTCTCTAGCTCCGGCTCACCGCCGCCGCCGCCTCCACATCGGCCCCTGCTACCCACAGCAGCCGCCGCCTCCACATCGGCCCCTGCTACCCACAGCAGCCGCCGCCTCCACATCGGCCCCCGCTACCCACAGCGGCCGCCGCCTCCACATCGGCCCCTGCTACCCACAGCAGCAGCCGCCGCCTCCACATCGGCCCCTGCTACCCACAGCAGCAGCCGCCGCCTCCACATCGGCCTCTGCTACCCACAGCAGCAGCCGCCGCCTCCACATCGGACCCTGCCACCCACAGCAGCAGCCGCCGCCTTCACATCGGCCCCTGCTACCCACAGCAGCAGCCGCCTCCACATCGGCCCCTGCTACCCACAGCAGCAGCCGCCGCCTCCACATCGGCCCCTGCTACCCACAGTAGCCGCCGCCGGCTGGGGTCGCTTACCTCGCAGGTCGCCGCACGGCAGACGCCGGAAGCCAGAGCCGGAGCCGGGCGGCGAGCGGAAGAGGACGTGGTGCGACCTTCCGGACGCGTCCTCTCTGAAAATGTCGGTCGCTCTGTAGTGCGGCCAGCTCGGCGCGCGTGGCGGCACGCGTTCGGGTCCCCGGGCCGCGGATGATAATCTGATGTTGGTCTGTGACACGCGCTCGGATCCCCGGGCCACGGAAAATAATCTGATGTTGGGCGGTGACACGCGCTCGGATCCTCAGGCTATGGGTGACATAATCTGATGTTGGTCTGTGATAGCTGCGGATGATAATCTGATGTTGGTCTGTGACAGCTGCGGATGATAATCTGATGTTGGTCTGTGACAGTTGCGGATGATAATCTGATGTTGGTCTGTGGCAGCTGCGGATGATAATCTGATGTTGGTTTGCGACAGCTGCGGATGATAATCTGATGTTGGTCTGCGACAGCTGTGGCTGCTGCGATTTAGCCAGCTGTGTCGATAAGTCAAACAACTCGAATGTGACTTCCATCACTGAGCTTCGGTTCTTGCCAGGATCACGCCAACTTCGACCGGCAGGTGCTGTGCATCTGTCCACAAGCTAGCTCATTGTTTATTTATTGTTTGCTTTATGCATCCGAATTCAGCATAGTGTTAGGTGCGAGTACCTCATCCCAAATGACTCTACACCAATCAGTCACAAATCATAAACAAATTATGGTTTCCACAAGTTGCGCCACCGCCTCCGATCACCACGTGACTACCAGGCAATGATTGAGGGGCTTGTGGATCGATTGAGGAGTTTGAAGCGGTTGAGGGTCTGGAGCGGTTGAGGGGTCTGGAGCGGTTGAGGAGTCTGGGGCGGTTGAGGAGTCTGGAGCGATAGATGGGTCTGGAATATGAGTAGGTTGATGAATATGGAATAAGTCCGTTGAGGAGACTGGAGCGGCTTAGGAGTTCGGGGCCATTGAGGAGTACAGAGCTGTTGAAGAGCCTGGAACGCCTGAGGAGCCTGGGGCGGTTTATGCAGTCTCCTGAAATTTCATGAGCTAGGTGGAAACGAAGGTTATGTCAGAAGCTTGCTTTTACTTCCCGTGAAGTATGAACAACGACTTGACGAATTGATTTCCATGAGATGTGGCAGAAAAGAACGCATTTGCGATCTCATTTGCAAATTGTATCATTCCTAATAGTATCATAATGTCAGCAACGTCCTCAAAATGTTCCCAATAAGTGTCTCTTCCGTTCAAGGTCGAGCCTAATTTAACATCCTGTAGCATCTCTTACTTCGATGTTTGCACGTTTGGGCGTTTGCTGTTTGCATGCTTCACTTCATGAAGCATCGGCTTTGGAGCAATAGTCTGGAACTGTCAGTAGTGCACTCGAGGTAAATTCCGCACTCACACGTTTGTAACATTATTTCTGGGCCGCTGCATATAGTAATGACTCCGAACAGTTCCAGCCCAAGACACTTTAAACCCGTTTCTGCCTTTCGAAACATCACCAATGAACACAGTGACAGTGAGCGAACAAATCTGGACATCCGTAGACTACACGGCAGCAACAGATGCTTTAAAAAAAACACCTACCACTCCACCGCTCCACCGTTCATGGTAGATGGTAGATGGCAACTTGAGCACGGCCGACGCAATCGGTGCAGGCATACCTGATAACTATCAATCGCAAGAATCCGACCGTGAGGCTTCGGAGCATTTCGGCAGCAAGTAGATGCGGGTGCAGATTCAACGTCCGTTTAGCCATTCGGAAATAGGATGATGTAATGCCAATTATGTCTCATATATTGAAATTGACTGCCGGTATGTAATTTTACAGCTCGTGGCCTGCTCAAATTGCACAGCGCTCTCACTGCCGGCGCTTCAACTTCACGCATCATCCTCCTCCACGCTGTTTGAAGTGCTCGTGACTCAGCTTGATAGCGTGCCCGAGGACCTCCTCGGAGCGCTACTGGACCAAACGTTCCGACTTGAGGTGGCTGCTGACGTACGGTTACGCCGGCCCAACGTCAGTGGAGTGGAGCCGATGTCAGTGGCGGGAAGACCACACCAATGGCGGGAAGCCAACGTCAGTGCCGGGGAGCCGATGTCAGTGGCGGGGGCCGACGTCAGTGGAAGTGAGTCGACGTCAGTGGGGGGTAGATGACGTCATTGGCGGGGAGCCAACGTCATTGACGGGAGCTAACATCAGTGGCGTGTAGCTGACGTCAGTGGCGGAGAGCTAACATCAGTGCCGGGGAGCCGACGTCAGTGGCGGGGAGCTGACGTCAGTGGCGGGGAGCTGACGTCAGTGGCGGGGAGCTGACGTCAGTGGCGGGGAGCCGACGTCATTGTCGGGGAGCTGATGTCGACAACGTGCCGACACCCGTCACCCTGGAACGGTGTGCCGGGAGCAAATCCGGCCCGTTTCGCCACGACGCCGTGTTTCGCCGGCGATGGGAGTCCTCCCAGCGGTACCGTTGCTGCGCCACGTTCGCAGCACCTGTGCCGGACCGGTGCCGCGCGCTTGTCGCATCTGTGCCGCAGCGGCGCCGTTTTCGTCGCACCTGCGGCGTCTGTGTCGCCGCCGGCCGGTCTTCCAGGCCGCCCGGTCGCAGCTGCCGTCGCTGCTGCCACCTGCCCGCTGGTCCACACACTCACACATACACACGCATACACACGCATACACAGACTGGCGACGTGTTAGATGGACACCACAGAAGCATCGATCACATGAGGTCCTCGGTCGGGCAGTGCCCCATCACGTGGGGTCATCGGTCGAACGGTGTCCGGTCACGTGAGGTCATCGGTCGGGCAGTGTCCGGTCACGTGAGGTCATCGGCCGGACTGTGTCCGGTCACGTCAGGTCATCGGTCGGACGGTGTCCGGTCACGTGAGGTCATCAGTCGGACGGTTACAGTTACCTAAGGTCATCGGTCAGACCGTTCTGATGATCTAAGGCCATCTGTCAAACGGTGCCCAGCTACGTGAGGTCATCGGTCAGACGGTGTAATTACGTGAGGTCGTCGGTCAGACGGTGTACTGTCACGTCAGATCGTGACGGTGTCCGGTCACCTGATGTCATCGATCAGACCGTGTCCAGCTACGTGAGGTCGTTAGGCCATCAGTCAGGTTGTTCCGGTCACGTGCGCCATCGGGCCAACAATGTTGATCTGGTTTGTGCTGTGGAAGCGTGGAATCACGCGAGCTCCGCCTGCTGTCGCGAAAGTGGACTGTTGTCCGGCCAGTGACACCTAGCGGCAGCAAGGAGCAACTTTGCCGACGAATAACTGCACGGACGTCTGTATTGTTCATTTGCTGTCGGGTGGCTTGATATCACTAATCAACATGGTATCATTGGCAAAAGACCATGTTAGGTGCACACAATTGTGTTTGGTTTTTGCGGGAGCTTCTGAATAAAAACACGTCATCATATTTTACGAAGCCGCTTTTTGCGACCGTTAATGCACGTTCCAATCGCAATAAGGAAGGAGCCCGCTTCACTCGCAAGCGACACAACGTCAATCTGTGCAACTGAGCTGGGAACTTCGAAACCCAATCTGCGGAACTGAGCTGAGAACTTCGGAACAAAATCGAGACATTTAAAAACGACAAATATCATGAAATGCTTTTTCCACATTTAGATTGAGATCAAGCCATTATAATTCCATGGTTGGCAACCTTTGGGCCAGAGGTCTTTGACCACCATCGTAACGGGGCATCATAATTATGACGAGGTAGGGTCCAGTTGAGGCTAGTTCAGATTTAATTTGCTTAGAGTGGACCGGTCTTGGTTGATCGTGATCGTGGACGGGTCTCGGCTGATCGTGATCATGGACAAGTCTTGGCTGATCGTGATCACGGACAAGTCTTGGGTGATCGTGATCATGGAAGGGGTTTCGGCTGATCGTGATCGTGGATGGGTCTTGGCTGATCGTGATCGTGGATGGATCTTGGCTGATTGTGATCATGGACCGGTCTTGGCTGATCGTGATCGTGGGTGGGTCTCGGCTGATCGTAATCATGGACAAGTCTTGGCTGATCGTGATAATGGAAGGGGTCTCGGCCGATCATGGCCGACAAGAATTTGTGTTGTTAAAAGCCGCAGTTATGCACGGTATGTCGCTGTAGTCCTGCCTCGTTCATAGTCCCCCCCCCTGAGAGATGGTGGACGTCGGGCTTTTGAAGAAAAAAACTCGCGTCTGGGTCCCATACAATACAGCAGGGCCCAAAACTTGCTACCCTGAAAAACCCTGCCAGAAAAATAATACCGTACCAGAAAAATATTTTTGGGACCCAAGAAAAATCGCATGGGGCCCCAACTAAGTACAACGAACCCTAAGAACCTGCGTAGGGGCTCAAAGCATCGTACCAGAGCCACAGAAGAGTTCGCAGGTGCCCTGAAATTGGCGTCAATGATTCAAAACAAATACAATGGGGCCCACAAAACTCGCGATGGGGCCAAACGATCGCGCCTATGCCCATCCACAAAAAAAAAATATCGCTAGGGTTCGAATACTACCGTCGGGACCCTTAACTTTGAGTCTTTGGCCACAAATATATACATCGGGACCTCAAAAAGTCCCGCAAGGGCCAGAAAGATCCAGTCGGAGCCCTCACAATCGCGCTGAGCCCCAAAATTCCCTCGGGACACCAACAAAAAAAGTGCATCGAGACCCCTAAAGCTCACTGGAGTTACAAAAATTTCCATCGGAACCCAAAACAATTCGCATCGGGGCCGAAACAAATACGACAACGGGGTCCAGAAAACTCGCACTGGGACTCGACAATTGCACCTGGGCCCTCCAGAAAAATCGCACAGGGCGTTAAGATTTCCGCTCAGACCCCAACACATTCGAATTGGGAGCTCAAAATAAGTACAGCGGCGCCTCAATAACACCAGGAATGGCACAACTCGACTCGGAGCCCTCACAATTCGCACTGGGGCTCTAAAAATAATCACACTGGGGTCACAAGGGGCATGTCGGGGACCACAAACAAATACAACGTGTCCCCAAAAATCGCATCGGGGCCAAACATCTTGAATCCTGCAAATTGCGTCGGAGACCTGTGACTTGTAGTGGCCCGACGAAACGCAACGGGGCTTACAAACTCGTGGTAGAGCAGACAATTATGGTGTCATCCAATAAACACCTCGAGAACCAGGCTTCCCCCAAAATATCCAGAAGTTAGAATATCGCGTCGAGCCCAGAAAATTGGCGTTGGGTATCCGGAGCTACGCTACTGGGCCGGAGCAATTGCACCGAATTCCGATAAATCGCACCGAAACCACAAAACATCGTCCTGTGCCCAAACATTTGCCTTCGTGATCCTAAACAAGCACAACACATAACGGACCATAAAAGCACAAAGGAAAGTCGAAAACGCACCGGGGCCATCCAAAACGCATCGAATCCCCCAAAAAAGGTGCAGGCCTTACAGCATGCGCCGGGGTCCTAAATGAACACACCAGTAGCTCTTAAGCACCGAAGCCCCTCAAAGTACGAAAACATGAGGGTCTCAGTAGCAGGCTGCGATCTGCAAAAAGTGATTGGCCCAAATCACGAATAAAAGGACGCACTGGGCACCAAGTAAACATATGTGGGCCTTCGAAAACACATCGGTCCCTCGGAAAAACCGTGTTGCCACAGAAAAGCAACAAAGTCATAAAAACACGAAGGTCTCAAAAATATTCCGGGATCCTAACAGCAATGCGCTGGCGTCATGCAGCACATAAGTAGGCGAAGAAAGGCGCAGCGAATCCACCAGAGAACACCGAACCAGTGCCTTGGTTAGGTAGCAAATCTGGAGGCAAATAAATGCAAAGAGATGAGATTCATCGAACTAAACAAGTGATTCGGATTTTTTGCCCATCCAAAAATGTGAAAAGAAGAGACATAAGCACCTAATTGAATTGATTTAATTGTCCCAGTGAACCTCCATACGAATCATTCCATGGCGTCAAATATGGCACAAGACTATCATGTGGCATCAATTAGCAAAACATGGGAAGCCTAGCAGAAACCGCAACATCGCACGATCGCAGAATTGCGCGAAAAGTGTGACGGGTGCGCCGAATGCGCAAGGTGGGTGTGCACTTGCATGAACGTTGGAGTGATGGCGACCGGGCGTTATGAACTGATATGCGTCAAGTAATAAACCAACATTTAAAAAAATTAGTTGTGCAGGCATCTCAGCAATGTGAGCTCATTCGTCAAGAGATTCCAGAACAAAATGCACGAAGGGATTGGTTGAAATACAGTGACTGAAACGATGGTAGTAGATGTTTGTGGATAGCAGATGGTTCCTCCCTCCACATGAAAGTTAAGTTGATCACTAATGATTCACTAAAGAAAACAAGTGGGCCCCTTTGAAGAAGAAAAAACGCTGGTCAAAGTCCGGTGTCTTTTTTTTACTATGGGGGTATTCCCACTCCTCAAAATCCGTTTGCCTCCTAACCCTGGCGCAACTCCTAGGTGCACCACTGGTAGTGTCTGGTTTCAGCCGGTTCTGTATGGTTTGTCGCAGCAACCATGTATGGTTTGTGGCAGCAGTCCTGTGTGGTTTGCGGCAGCAGTCCTGTGTGGTTTGTGGCAGCAGTCCTGTATATTGTGTGGCAGCAGTCTTGTATATTGTGTGCCAGCGGTCCTGTATGGTTTGCAGCAGCAGTCCTGTATGGTTTGCGGCAGCAGTCCTGTGTGGTTTGTGGCAGCAGTCCTGTATATTGTGTGGCAGCAGTCCTGTATATTGTGTGCCAGCAGTCCTGTATGGTTTGTGGCAGCAGTCCTGTATGGTTTGCGGCACCAGTCCTGTGTGGTTTGTGGCAGCAGTCCTGTATATTGTGTGGCAGCAGTCCTGTATATTGTGTGCCAGCAGTCCTGTATATTGTGTGCCAGCAGTCCTGTATGGTTTGTGGCAGCAGTCCTGTATGGTTTGTGGCAGCAGTCCTGTATGGTTTGTGGCAGCAGTCCTGTATGGTTTGCGGCAGCAGTCCTGTGTGGTTTGTGGCAGCAGTCCTGTATATTGTGTGGCAGCAGTCCTGTATATTGTGTGCCAGCAGTCCTGTATGGTTTGTGGCAGCAGTCCTGTATGGTTTGCGGCACCAGTCCTGTGTGGTTTGTGGCAGCAGTCCTGTATATTGTGTGGCAGCAGTCCTGTATATTGTGTGCCAGCAGTCCTGTATGTTTTGTGGCAGCAGTCCTGTATGGTTTGTGGCAGCAGTCCTGTATGGTTTGTGGCAGCAGTCCTGTATGGTTTGCGGCAGCAGTCCTGTGTGGTTTGTGGCAGCAGTCCTGTATATTGTGTGGCAGCAGTCCTGTATATTGTGTGCCAGCAGTCCTGTATATTGTGTGCCAGCAGTCCTGTATGGTTTGTGGCAGCAGCTCTGTATGGTTTGCGGCAGCAGTCCTCCTGTATATAGTGTGGCAGCAGTTCTGTGCATTGTGTGACAGTAGTCCTGTATGGTTTGTGCCAGCAGTCCTGCATGATTTGTGGGAGCAGTCCTGCACGCGTTGCGGCAGCAGCTCTGTATGGCTTGCGGTCACGGCGCTTCTCCGTTCCGTATCGGCTGCCTACCGTCTCGGCCTTGTTGGCGCTACCTGACGCCGTGACGCGCACTGTCGCGCGCGCCACCTAACGGTCCGTCCGGCGCCGGCCGGCGGGAATGTCGTCACGGGCATGCGTCGGCGCCTCCGCGACGCCCGCCTTCCCGTGTGGCGTTGGCGCCAAAAACGACATCTGGCGCGAAACGTCTCTAGCTGGCCGACGACGCCCAGTCCGTGACACGACGGGGACCGGGACGCGCGTGCACTTGGTCCGGCGGTGACATTCCCGACAGCGTGCTCCGCACAGAGCACGCAAAAGGTGTCGCTATTCGATGAATCGCTTAGCGACATGCATTAATCTAAATGAGAAATATGTGTCATGGATATGCCACATATTTCTCATTATCCAATAAATATTTCTTATGTTGCTTTTTTCATTTTATTTCTTCTTCCATATTTATCATGCCTCATGGCCATTGTCGCGAGAAGCGCTATCCGATTGCGATATATACATACACTTTGTGCACCCGACAGGATCGAACAGAACACATCGTGGAGGAAAACGACATTCGAGCATTAGGATGTCGTGCATCAAGACATCTGACATTCGGACATCTGGCATTCGGACATCCTACATTCGGACATCCGACATCCGGGCATCCGACATTCGGACATCCTACATTCGGACATCCGACATTCGAGCATCCTACATTCGGACATCCGACATTCTGGCATCCGACATTCGGACATCCGACATTCGGACATCCGATATTCGGACATCCGACATTCGGACATCCGACATTCGGACGTCCTACATTCGGACATCCGACATTCGGACATCCGGCATTCGGACATCTGACATTCGGACATCCGACATTCGGACATCCGACATTCGGACATCCGACATTCGGACATCCGACATTCGGACATCCGACATTCGGACATCCGACATTCGGACATCCGACATTCGGACATCCGACATTCGGACATCCGACATTCGGACATCCGACATTCGGACATCCGACATTCGTATATCCGGCATTCGGACATCCGACATGCGGACATTCGGACATACGACATTCGGACATCCGGCATTCGGACATCCGACATTCGGACATCCGACATTCGGACATCCGACATTCGGACATCCGACATTCGGACATCCGACATTCGGACATCCGACACTCGGACATCCGACACTCGGACATTGGAACCTCTCCCGTGGCAGGGGGTTGTTGCAACCCGTCAGACCTTTTACCGAATACATTGTGCGTCAGCTCACCGCCGCTTGGCGCGTCTGATGGGGCATCCTTGACTTTATGACATAAACAACTAATTGTCTCGTCGCTGACCTATAACGTGGTAACAAGGGACATATCGGGCCGTCATTCGCCAACATCGCGAATCATTGGCGAACTATCTCATCTATTTCAGCACTCACCAATGATGGCTGTGGTAGGGTGATGGACAGCTCATCTAACCTGCTTACACAGATCATTGACCTTTCCAAGGTCACCATATGTGTAGGAGATAACTTGGTCTGTGCTGACCTTTTCAGGTTATGCATCACTCTGGGTGGTGTTTTGGAATTACAACTGAATTTGCCATCCAATTTTATCTCTGAATACCATGAAATGTCGTCAGGCACTATTTCAGGCACTATTTTTGTCGTTTTCAACTTTCCCTCTTTCTCCTTTCTTGAAAATAGGAACTACATTTGCCCTTTTCCAATCAGTTGGAATTTAATTTTGTGAAACTGATCTACAAAATATTATACTAAGCGGAAATGCCAGTTCCTTTTCAGTTTCCCGCAACACCCTAGCATAAATATCATCGGGTCCTGCTGACTTGATTGGCATTATTTTCCTGATATGATTGTAAACAACATCACTATCAATGAAATCAACATCATTTGTCAGATCCCATGTCACTGAACTATGGTGTACGGTCGGCAGATTGGTCATATCTTCCAATGTAAACACTGATTTAAACTGCTTGCTCAGCTCCTCAACCATCTCACTATCCTCACCCAATGTAGTCCCGTTTACTTCCAGTGGACCAATTGTGCTAGAAACTTTACTCAGCTTGTAGAAACTAAAGAACTTTTTACTGTCCCCATTACAGTTTCTAGCTGAATCCAGTTCTTTTGCTCGCTTTTCTGCTCTGGTTTTTTGTTTCACAGTGCCTCTAGCTTTTCGATACGCCTTTAGATTAACGACATTTGAGGCTTCTTTAAAGACTCTAAATGCAGTTTTCTTAGCCTTAATTGCTTTTATCAAGTCTGGTGTAAGCCATGCTGGCTTTCCTACCCTTCTTTTACGTCTTTGCTTTTGGGGGACATGTCTAATCTGAATTTCCTTCAACTAAGATTTGAACATTTCCCACATTTCACAGGCATTTAAATTGGAGAATTCTTCTTCCCATCTGATGGCACTTAAAGCCGCTCTCATGCAGTCAAAGTCTGCTCTGTTGAAATTTGGGACCTTTACCAAATTATCCTTGATAATTTTCCCTACATGTGCCTTGAATCTAACTATGTTATGGTCACTTCTTCCCAGAGATTCTCCTACAGTCAAGTCTTGAACCAAGTCACTTAAATCCGAGAATGCAAGGTCCAAGAAGGAGCCATGCCTGGTAGGTTCCGATACAAACTGGTGTAAGAACAGGTCCTCTTCAAGGCATTTCCTAAACATTTTGCATGATGGGGAGCCAACACCAACATTTTCATAACCTTTTAGATTAAAGTCACCAAGAATAAGGCACTTCCTCTTAAAGTTTCTACTGATTTCCTCACAAATCACCTTGTCAAGCTCCAGTTGCTGAGAATGTGGCAGGGTTCCTGATCGGTAGAAAGCTCCTATCCTAAGAGTATTGCTGTTGCCTTTTCCCACAGTGACATCAAGCCAAGACATCAAGCCAAGACATCAAGTTCTACTACCCTGTTGGTGAAGAAAGACTGTCTTAACATTGTTCTGCTGTGGTTAACTTTAATGTTGAATTGATGACATCTAATTCCATCATTTCTGTTAAATTCAAACATTTCCCCAAGATATACCCTCTCCAGACCATGGACAAATTTAAAGACCTCGATGAGATCTCCTCTCACCCTTCTATATCTAAGTGAAAACATGTTCAATTTCTTCAATCTTACCTCATATGCCAGGTTGCTTATACCATTAACCATTTTTGTAGCCCCCTTTGTACTCCCTCTAAAAGCCAACAATCTTTTTCATAGCTAGGAGACCAAGCTTCGATGCAGTATTCCAAATGTGGCCTCACATATGCACATTAAAGCTTCCTGATGACTTCCTCACTTCTGTATGATACATTCCTATATATTGCCCAGAGCATTTTCAGTGTCTTCTTCCTGGCTTCCTTGGTCTATTCTGATGTCCCCAATTTTGTGTTTAGAATAACATCTAAATCCTTCTCCTGTTGAATCACTGATAGCACTTGGCCACCCATCAAGTATGGAGCCTTCATATACTGCTTACCTACATGCATTATTTTACACTTATCGAAATTAAATTAAATTTGCCATTCTTCGGACCACTTCACAAGTTCGTCTAAATATTTTTTCAGCGAGATATGCTCATTTTGACCTGTTATTGCCCTAAATACCTTTAAATCATCATATTGACTGTGCAAAGCATTCACTATCAAAGTGATCTGAAAATTATCTAAGTGACCCAAGGGGTACCAATCAGGTTCCGATCATGAGACCTCAGGACGCAAGACAAACTGGATTGCGTGGCATGCCATTTGGAAATTCCACCTGTCCATTTGGAAGTGCCACGAGAGGGAGCAGTAACCCCCTGCGCTGGCGAAGGTGGCGAAGCGCCTTGCACGCGCGGAAGATACTGCGCCGGCCACCAGCAAACCGGGCGGAAATGGGCCAGTCTGTTCGGCGTCGTATTGCACGAGCCGGTCTGGCTCTGTGTGCACCACCACAGTTCACCGGCTACCGCTCACTGCGTGCAAAGGACGCCTCGGGCTACTGGATCCGGCCGGTGACAAGTGGAGGTGAACTGTGAATGCGGACACCGAGGTCGTGTCGGGGGCTCCGGTGTCTCTGGCAGCCAGGCGTCCGGATCAGAATCGCGAACGCGTGGCTTTTGGTGGATTTAATCAGCGGTTGACGAGTTTTTAAGTGGATCTTTTCGAGCGATAGGAGGGCGCGTAGTGGCCAGTGTTTCGCCATGCGTCATTTTGTGTGTGGTTAGTGGAGGTCAGTGGAGGTCCGTGGAGGTCAGCAGAGATCAGCGCTCCCATAAGGGCACATTAAGTTGGGCATAAAACTGAATTTGCGGCATGAAGCACAATATGGATATCACCAGTTCCCATCGTAAGACATACACTGATTACCGCTCTTGCATGTAAACAATGTTTCTTATTACTAGGTCTTGAACTCAGCGGTGTTTTTTTAATGAAGCCAGGAGATGCTACTAATCTTTAACATGGGAAATCATCATAAAGTATGACACCTGATTACTGTCCGGATTCCCCTTGGTGTATAGTGGTGATTCCACCAGAACGACGATTAAATGTGCGCAATTCTTTAATCTGCAAACTCAGATCCATTTTAAGTACCAAACGGTCAAATTCAGGCGATATTCTGGGTACAAATACAGATAAGACACGAAATTTCGCCATCAAGTCGTGATTCGATTCTGAGCAAAAACGAGATTTTTCCGCTACCAATATTCACACCCAGCTGACGCTGCGCGCTGGAACGTTTTCACATGTAGCAGCTCATTTGTACTACAATCGTCCTTGGCAGCAACTAAAGTATCACATTACTTGTGGCGATAACCTTGCTCTGCAGTGGGATTTGTGGAAAAAGTGAGCATGATGGGGTGGGGACCATTCTTTACTTATCATTACTTCGACGATCATGGACCAATTTGTATTAGCTAAACAGGAATCGAGATCCTAACGTTTCAGGTTTACCTTTTCATCACAGGCTCACCCCAGCGTCCTGTTTTATCATGAAGGTCACCATAGATTAGTGACCTCGGATAACATTTGGCGACATATTGTTTAGCTTCGGCTTATTATGGGCAGCATTCGATGGTCAAATCGAAGGCAGCGTTGAAAATTACCTCACACATATTTTTGAAGATGAGAAGTCACCTCAGTTCATCCTAGGTCAGTCTGGGTCAGTCCAGGGCGAGCCTGATATTTTGTCCTATTTGAGCGTACGAGTTGCTGCCTTAAATCCGATAAACATGAGACTTTCGACCTGATCAGACATTGGAGTACAGCCTGAATGTCCCACAGACACGTCATCGATCGCCCGCACGTGCGCACGCCATTCGTCGCAAATCTGACCACAACTTCCGGGAAGCGAATGCTATTTAGCAAAGCTATCTCACACGTGTGAATTTAGCAAAGCGGATTTTACGCTCCACCCTTGCACATCCCATCAAGATGAATCCCATTGGTGGGATGCCAGGCTGCTGCGCACGGGAGCCCGTTACCCACAGGAAATTGATAGCCAGTCGGTCGTTGTTCGTGTGATTGCCGTTCGATGCCGCTCCGAACTGCTATAAGCCGGCGCATCTGGCACTGGCGGCCGGATCACGGCGCCATTGCCAGTGGCACGCGGCGCGCCCGCGTGACGACGGCACCTGTCGCTCTGCAGGCACGTACGCGGCCGGTGGCCGTTAACGAGCGGCCGGAGCGGGAGCCGGGCCGGCGACATTCCCGGCCCGGCGGCGACAGGTCAGCCGCGGCCGCGGTCAGTTCCGGCCCCGCCGGTCGCGCGCCGAGGAAGTGCCGCGCCGCGCCGCCATTGTCCGGCGGCCGGCCGGCCGGCGCGCGCCGCCCCAGTTGCCGGACGTCGGCCGGCGCTAACGGTGTCGGCGGCGACGGCCGGCCGCTGCAGGCGAGGCGCGCTTCGCACTCGCCGTGGCGGGGGTAGTGCACTGCGGCGCGCCGGTGCGGGGCGTGACGTCACCGTGCCGCGCGGCGTGACGTCACCGCGGCGGAAGGCGTGCCGTCGAGTGGCGTCCCGGCTGCTCGCCATTCCGGCGGGCCCACTCTGGTAACTGCGGTGGCACAGGTCACCAGTGATCACCAGTTTAACACAGTCATAGTGCATGTAGGGGTAAATAACATAGGTCATACTAGGAGCGAGGAGCTTCTGCGGGAGTACAGGGCCCTTCTGGCCACCCTGAAGGGTACCAATAGAGTGCTTGTAACAGGAATTTTGCCTAGGGCTAGAGCCTCCCCTGAGTGGAGCTCTAGGGCACTGGCAGCTAACACCAGGGTAGGAAAGCTCTGCCAGGAGCTAGGTTTTACATTTGTAGACGAGTGGAGCAGGTTTTATGCATCGTGGGACCTCTATCAGAAGGATGGCCTGCATTTTTCTGAGAAGGGGGTCCATGTGTTAGGCAAAGTATATGAGCATGTCCTTCAGGGAAACTAGGAAATGGGGTGGGGAGGGATGAAATTGCATTGCCAACTCAGGAATATTCCAATAGTGTCAGCCAAGGCAATAGAACCTCAAAGTCTGCAAATAGGGACAGCAGCAACTCAAGGGGACAGAGTTATAGTTCATCTAGTGATAAAAGAACTCCTCAATATGAAAAAGCCAAAGGTGGTTATGGAGCATTTGTTAAGTGTATGATGTTTAATGCTCAGAGTATCCGTTCCAAATTTGATGAGTTCAAGTGTTATGTTGCTGAGGAGAAACCGGATTTTGTTTGCATTACGGAGGCATGGGTCAGTGAAGGATATTTTGGAGATAACTTACAGGACTATGAGATCCAGGGATACAATATGTTTTCGTGCAATAGGGGTCCAGCAATGAAAGGGGGTGGTGTAATGCTCTATGTGAATAGCTTATTCAGTTCTCAAAAAGTAGCAGGTGGGGATAAAAATGTGTCTGTGGAGTCCATTTGGCTTGATGTCACTGTGGGAAAAGGCAACAGCAATACTCTTAGGATAGGAGCTTTCTACCGATAAGGAACCCTGCCACATTCTCAGCAACTGGAGCTTGACAAGGTGATTTGTGAGGAAATCAGTAGAAACTTTAAGAGGAAGTGCCTTATTCTCGGTGACTTTAATCTAAAAGGTTATGAAAATGCTGGTGTTGGCTCCCCATCATGCAAAATGTTCAGGAAATGCCTTGAAGAGGACCTGTTCTTACACCAGTTTGTATCGGAACCTACCAGGCATGGTTCATTCTTGGACCTTGTATTCTCGGATTTAAGTGACTTGGTTCAAGACTTGACTGTAGGCGAAACTCTGGGAAAAAGTGATCATAACATAGTTAGATTCAAGGCACATGTAGGGGAAACTATCAAGGATAATTTGGTAAAGGTTCCAAATTTCAACAAAGCAGACTTTAACGGCATGAGAGCGGCTTTAAGTGCCATCAGATGGGAAGAAGAATTCTCCAATTTAAATGCCTGTGAAATGTGGGAAAAGTTCAAATCTTACTTAAAGGAAACTCAGATTAGACATGTCCCCCAAAAGCAAAGACGCAAAAGAAGGGTAGGAAAGCCAGCATGGCTTACACCAGACGTGATAAAAGCAATTAGGGCTAAGAAAACTGCATTTAGAGTTTTTTAAAGAAGCCTCAAATGTCATTAATCTAAAGGCGTATCGAAAAGCTAGAGACACTGTGAAGCAAAAAACCAGAGCAGCAAAGCGAGCAAAGGAACTGGATTTAGCTAGAAACTGTAATGGGGACAGTAAAAAGTTCTTTAGTTTCTACAAGCTGAGTAAAGTTTCTAACACAATTGGTCCACTGGAAGTAAACGGGACTACATTGGGTGAGGATAGTGAGATGGTTGAGGAGCTGAGCAAGCAGTTCAAATCAGTGTTTACATTGGAAGATATGACCAATCTGCCGACCGTACACCATAGTTCAGATACATGGGATCTGACAAATGATGTTGATTTCATTGGTAGTGATGTTGTTTACAATCATATCAGGAAAATAAAGCCAAATAAGGCAGCAGGACCTGATGACATTTATGCTAGGGTGTTGCGGGAAACTGAAAAGGAACTGGCATTTCCACTTAGTATAATATTTTGTAGATCAGTTTCACATAATGAAATTCCAACCGATTGGAAAAGGGCAAATGTAGTTCCTATTTTCAAGAAAGGAGAAAGAGGGAAAGTTGAAAACTATAGGCCAATAAGTCTCACATCCCTAGTCTGCAAGGTACTCGAATCAATTATCAAGGATAGAATAGTTAGTTATCTGGAAGGTAGCAGATTGATTCAAGATACTCAACATGGATTTAGAAAAGGACGATCGTGTCTCACAAACCTCTTGGACTTTTTGAACTTCGCCACAGAACAATTTGATCAGGGAAATCAGGTTGATGTAGCATATCTTGACTTTAGTAAGGCCTTTGACAAGGTACCCCATAAACGGTTAATGATACAGCTTCAGTCCCATGGTATTGCAGGTAGCATCTTAAAATGGATAGAGTTGTGGCTTTCAGATAGACAGCAAAGAGTGATGCTAAATGGTACAAAGTCATCATGGCAAAATGTTCTTAGTGGAGTCCCCCAGGGGTCAGTACTAGGGCCATTACTGTTCATTATATTTGTAAATAACATTGAAAGTGGCCTAAGCAGTAAAGTTTTGAAATTTGCAGATGATTTGAAGGTCTTTAGGGCAATAACAGGTCAGGATGAGCATATCTCGCTGCAAAAAGACTTAGACGAACTTGTGAAGTGGTCCGAAGAATGGCAAATGAAATTTAACTTTGATAAGTGCAAAATCATGCATGTAGGTAAGCAGCATATGAAGGCTCCATACTTGATGGGTGGCCAAGTGCTATCAGTGACTCAACAGGAGAAGGATTTAGGTGTTATTCTAAACACAAAATTGGGGGCATCAGAACAGACCAAGGAAGCCAGGAAGAAGGCACTGAGAATGCTCGGGGCAATAAATAGGAATGTATCATACAGAAGTGAGGAAGTGATCAGGAAGCTTTACTGTGCATACGTCAGGCCACATTTGGAATACTGCATCCAAGCTTGGTCTCCTAGCTATGAAAAAGATTGTTGGCTTTTAGAGAGAGTACAAAAGAGGGCTACAAAAATGGTTAATGGCATAAGCAACCTGGCATATGAGGAAAGATTGAAGAAATTGAATATGTTTTCACTTAGATATAGAAGGCTGAGAGGAGATCTCATCGAGGTCTTTAAATTTGTCAATGGTCTGGAGAGGGGATACCTTGGGGAAATGTTTGAATTTAACAGAAATGATGCAATTAGAGGTCATAAATTCAAAATTAAAATTAACCACAGCAGAACAAGGTTAAGGCAAACTTTCTTCACCAACAGGGTAGTGGAACACTGGAACCAGCTGCCAGAAAACATCGTCAGTAGCAGAACATTGAACATCTTTAAAAACAGCATAGACAATCATTATAAGAATAGAGGGCTTGCTTTTCAGTATTACAGGGAGGGCTGATTGGCATATTTGGTGGGCAACTGGTTCAGTGTACAGAGTGCAACCAAGAAGGGCCCTTGTGGCTCAGAGTTGCACTGATCTTTTATGTCTTTATGTCTTTATGTCCTGCCGCCGGAATGCGCACGATGCGGAATGGACGGGTGCATCGGAGCACGAGCGGACGGCGGGGGACGAGTCTCGGGCGGGCGCCGTGTGTCGCGACAAATGTGCCCAGATGCCACGACTTGGCTGTTCAGATGTACCCATATGCCACGACTCCGGCTACTCAGATGTGCCCAGATGCCACGACTGGGCTCTTCAGATGTGCCCAGATGCCACGACTCCGGCTACTCAGATGTGCCCAGATGCCATGACAAATGTGCCCAGATGCAACGACAAATGTGCCCAGATGCAACGACTCCGGCTTCTCAGATGTGCCCAGATCCCACGACTCCGGCTCCTCAGATGTGCCCAAGTGCCATGACATCAGCTCCCCAGATGTGCCCAGATGCCACGACTCCGGCTCCCCAGATGTGCCCAGATGCCACGACAGATGTGCCCAGATCCCACGACAAATGTGCCCAGATGCAACGACTCCGGCTTCTCAGATGTACCCAGATCCCACGACTCCGGCTCCTCAGATGTACCCAAATGCCATGACACCGGCTCCCCAGATGTGCCCAGATGCTATGACAAATGTGACCAGATGCCACGACTCCGGCCTCTCAGCTGTACCAAGATGGCACGACCCCGGCGCCGAGATGTGTCCCGCTGATCAAACGACGCGCCGTCACGCGGAGCGCTGTGGCACACCCCGCCAGTTTGATCTGTTCGGTAGGCACACGATCGGGCTAAGTCTGGCTGCCGAAGTAGTCAGCTGTTGGAGCCGGTCGGAATGTCGGTATGCCACGGCAACGGCGTGGGATCGATCACGCGCCACGAAGTGCGCCGCGGAACACAATTGTGAGAGCCTTGTCGTGATTGGACCGGTTTTTCAAAATGACGAACTATGTTTGTCGCTGTCAGTCCTGTGGTTTTATATCGTTCTGTGTGCAATCTGTCCCATTTGTCTGCATGTCTGTTTGTCTGCCCTGTGCTTGCATAGCTGTCCGTCCTGTGATTGCATGTCCGTCTGTGTGTAATCTGTCCCATCTGTCTGTATGTGTGTTTGTCTGCCTTGTGCTTGCATCCGTCTCCCATCTGTCTATTTGTACGACCCATTTTTGCCCCATGACTGTTCTCTGTCTACGCTCTGCTTGTCCTGTCGGATCTTTGCTCGCCTGTCATTTACATGCTTGTCTTCTTCCTCTCCGTCAGCCCGAAGATTGCATTTCCTATATTTGTATAAATAGATCTCATTGGATGATGTGCGCAGGTGAAATGTGTGTAGCTTCTACAAGGAAATATATTGCCACGAAGGGGTACAAACATGTTATGACAAAAGCTGCACAAATATGCAAGGTGCTCAACACGGTATGCACTACCTGATTGTGGTGCACACCACCATACCTGATTATAGCGCCAAACAAGCATGGGACGTGATCATTGCACCACATAAGGAAGGCGCACAGCATTGTACCTGATTATGCCACCGCACAATGCTTCATTCATGGGTTCCTTCGTCTATTGCGTCAGAAAAAGAAAGAAAGAGTGAGGCATTTTCGACCATGATGAGCATTTTTAGCGGAGTGGCTGACCGCCAGCATAAATGAAGTCACATTCGGTGAACCGTGGTGCAGGTGAAATCTACACCAACCATCCCACTCAGAGGTGTCGCCTTGGATCGGGACACACGAGGCTCCGGAGGAGGTGAACGTTTAGTCTCATCGGGGCACATGCTGATTGACCCAGCCGGGCGATCTTTAGATTCTCTCATCGTGAACTAATTGTCTAATTTCACGTACAATGATGAAAAAGAGCATGCTTTTTTTTTTTGCGCGTCTGACTGTTTTTGCGCGTCAACAGTCGGCAAACTTTGAAATAGTTCGCATCAGTAGCGGCTGTCCTTGTTCTTGCTGACCACTTCCGCTAATATCGAACGGCGGGGAGCGGGAGGGGAGGGGGCGGATTCCGCCCATAGTTGTTTTTGTGTGGCATTCCTGAGCACTTCACGCAAGAAATATTGATCTGGTAACTTGTCATAACGATGGCCTCCCAGTATGCATCTCAATCGAAAAGGAAATCAACCGAGGAAGTTTGAAAATGTACTAACATCGGAAGCAAACATTCTGGAGTCGAACGCCCTGCAGACATCTGCGGGCGACGATTGTACTGTGTCCAACACATGGCCCACGATTTTTCGCTTTTATCTGAACCTTTATCAATTCTGAAACTTTCATAAGGAGAAAGTATATATATATATATATATATATATATATATATATATATATATATATATATATATATATATATATATATATATATATATATATATATGTATAGGTATGCGTATATATCTATATACATATGTATATATATGTAAATATAAATGTATATATATATATATATATGTGTGTGTATGTGTGTGTGGGTGTATGTATATATACATGCGTGTGCGTGTGCTTGTAAATAAGAATCATATTATTGATATATATTCTTAGACGACAATCTAATTAAGCAAGTGTCTCGGAACGATGGCATTTTTATACATTAACTGATCCTTGCAACTTTTAAAAGAAGTCAAGATTGGTGACTCAAGTATCAAGTGAGCTATCAAAGGAGGCTATCCCACTATTAGCTATCCCAAATATATGGCCAGGGCAAAAGGAACATTTTGTGGTCCGTGACTCGCTCGGACATTACACTGTGAAAGATGCATCATGCATCATGCAAGGTACATCATGCATCATGCAAGGCGTGTCATGCATGATGGAAGATGCAGCATGCATCATGGAAGGCGAGTCATGCATCATTCAATGTGTACATGCATACATGAATCTTTGAAATAAATGTAATCTTGATGCATGCAAACCGGAATGAGATAAGATGGCATTGCATAGAACAAAGTCAGATTGGGAAGGTACGCGATACAATAGGTTACTTCATCTAATTCCTCACTTCTTCCTTTGAAATCCGAACTCCTGCATGCACGCGGTCTTATGGAAACAATTGTGTTTCTACTGGCGATAAGCAAGTCTCTTCTTTGTTGAAGAATAGTTCATTTTCACCTTTAAAAAAAAATATATCAACAAAAAACGTATTTCCTGGTTTCCTCTTAGTTCTTAGTAGAACAATAGGTACGTGGCTGCTCGTGATGTCTTCATTCACCTCACTTACCCGGAGACACTGCTTGGCACCCACTTCTGATGAACATCCACGGGAAGCGATGATTTCGTGGTGCTGGCGTTAGTAATGAAAGTCGATGCAACAGCCGTATAACACCGGCGGCTCGGTTGGTTAGGGCTCTGGCCTGCACTGGTCTCTCCGGTCCTGGCAACACGGGGTTCGGGTCGCTCCGCGCGCTCGCATTCAGCCCCCGGCCGGGAGTATCAGTTGGCAGCAGGCCCGATAAGGCCGGGGACGAGCTACCGGGCGGCCGTGTCGGTGCATTGACGGCACGTTAAGCTTGCGGTCTAAATTCTGCCGTTGAACCGAAATTCATGGGTCGGGTGTTGGGGCCGGAGCTCACGCAACAAGCTTTGTTCAGCAATACAGCCCTGGTTCATACAGCCTCCCCAGCAATAACTCTGGTTAAAAATGTAGTTGAAAAACGTTTGTCTGAAATACACAAATGACATTGGTACGTGAAACGCAACCCAGCTTAAAGCTAGCACCAATTACATCAAAGCATGCGAGAGGCTGTCTTGTTTTGTCTCTGAATATTGTATACCAGTTTCCTTCATCCTTCAATGTTTGGCTTTGCATTCTCGAGAACGTCCTGTGTCTTGTTAGAAATACAAAAATGGCATTGGTGCGTGAAAAGGAACCATGCTTAAAACCATTACCAATTACACCAAACCATACAAGGGGTTGTTTTGTCTTGTCTCTGAATATGGTATACCATTTTCCTCCTTCCTTCTATTTTAGCTTTGAATTCTCGAGTAAGTCCTGTGCCTTGCTCGGCTAACCCCCAAAAACCATTGAGATGCCCTGCAAAGGTGCATCGCTTTCCTGTGTGTCTAATTGAAAAGTAGCCATGCTACTTACGACGGGGAAGCTGTGTATGAAGTTGATTTTGATTATCTGACTTAACGACATTTCTGTGGTAGCATGGCCTTAAGAAGTCACAGCACAGCACGCGAACAAATACAAAGCAAATCACGGCGAGGCTTGACAACGGGCAAAATCCTTCCCCGTGGCTGTGCAGACCGTCGTGGACAACTGTGCGACTCGTAACCTGATGCTGCCGCGTGATGCTCACGGCGTTCGTTTTTGCGGCGAATGGCTGCACTTCGATTAACGTTCAATTTTGCGTCCAGGCGATGGCGAGGAACAGATGGGTGAAGGGGAGCAAGTTGAGAAACTTCGAATGTTAATCAGGGTCACGTCGATTTGCGGCGTGCATACGGTATGCATCAATGCCCCCTTCCCTAGATCCGCCAACGGTGATTGCATATCCACAACAAAATTGCAATAGCTGCTTGGGAATATTGTCCACTAATTTGGTCCACATCGTTTGTAGTCCCAACAAGTAGTAGATAGCCGGTTCTGGTGTCAGCCAACGTATCACAAGGTCGAATATTTTGTGGAGGACAATGGACTGCGGCGGATAATAACCGCGGGCCTACAAATATCTAAGGCCATGCCTTACCTGCCAACGGAAATTAATACATACCAGGCGGATGCCTATCACGTGGTAGTTTTTTTGTACAGTTAACTGTAGGCGTTGCGTCTCCGAAAGACAACAGCAAGTATGGCTGAAGCAGCAATGAGCAACTTGTGTGCGAGCAACATGTGACAGGCATTACATCATTGAAGTTAATAGCAGGACAAAATATGGAATGCAATTCTTTTTAAGCTGGACGATACGCGTGGAGTGCTTGAGGAATAGGTCAGAAGACTGGAAGTTAAGATATAATTACCAAGAGCAACACCGATGAACGAGCATGCTAAACGAAAGAGCCAGTAGACAATTACCCGGGTACAGGGACGAAACTGCCCAGGAATACGGAAATGTAGAGGTAACTACCTCGGTAACCGCCCAGAGAAAGAAAGCTGGTCAGCCATATCAAGCAGACACAGATAGAAGTGGTGACGGCTGATCACTGGGAAACGGGTTCCTAGCCCAGAAGTAACACCGAACGTTATATACATGGCTCGGAAAATGGAACAATGACATTTTAGTCATTAATATCGCATTATTTGGTCGGTCCGAACGAGCGCGAAGCCGAGCGGGTTTGCCGACGTGAATACACGAGGAAAGTTCAATTAGTGACCCGACCTGACCGATCAGATCGTCGGGCTTTTGTGACTTCATACCTTTTTCTTGCCAGAGCATCGCAAGTTACACTTCATTGGTCCTGGATTAACGCATGCATTTTTATTGATATTTTATTTATATACCTCGCAGTATTTCCTTCGCAGTATGTCGTTGTTGTTCAAAGAAGAGGCTCTGTGACGGAACTTAGCCGGAGCCGGTCCAGGTGGCACCGACTAAGGGCCAGTCAGCCATCCAGCCGTCGGTCACATGGTTATGTTTTTTACCAGGTGACTTGTGCCGCCCAAGGCCGAGCGACTGCGTGGTCAGTGCCAGTCCGATGAAGGGTGCTGCTTTCGGCGGTGATGTGCGGCAAAAACTTGGCTGCGAGGGTGGTTGGGCTGTGATACAAAAAGAACCGTGACGCATCGTGCTCTAATCCTACAATTTAGCATGGTATTTTTACATTTAAAATACGCTTCGCGTTATTGGCCAAGAATTTCGGGGAGGTTATAGCCAGCTTCGGCTGAAACGAATTGCTTTTCGGTGCACGTCACGGGTGGTCAGAAATCAAAGTAACAAAAGTTAAGCTTCAATGCAAATGAATGCATCCAAACTATTTATCAGTGTCTCTATTTATCAGAGTATGCTGTGCACACTGAAACGGTCATCAGCATGCAAGTGCTTCCCGACCTCCTCCTTCTAGTATTCGACGAGAAACACACCTAAACCTAGCCAGGTGCCACGCCCTGTACCTCACGCACAAAGTGCGCCGTCTTGGTGGACCAGAGTCACTGGCTCATGACCTCACCACCGTGGCGGAGGTTCGTGACCGAACCACCCGTCAGGTCTATCACTTGTATGTGCCCCGGTCCCGTACTGAGATGGAGAAGAGGCGATTTAGCCACAGAGTGCCACTTGTATACAACTCGTTGCCACCCGAGCTGATGCGGCTTCCGGTGCCGATCATCGGTCGCCACCTACGCTGCATTTTTTTTTTACGTACCGCCCGCGCAGGACTGATTTGCTGTTCGTCCTGCTGTATTAAAAGAAAAATAGTATGACATGGATGACCACTGGTATAACTGTTCCGTGATTTCGACATTTTCTGTTCCGCTGTTTTGTCTAGTTAACGCGAGGTTGTAACAGCCAAAAGTCCATTGTGGATTACCTCAATAAAAAGTATGTATCTGTATCTGCTGAATAACTTCAGAACGTTGCTGATACTACGCTGAAGGTGCCTGTTGGAAGCTGTTTCCCATGAATCTTTGCATGGTTCTTGAACATGCCCGATACGTTTTCAATGAGGCGTGAGTGGAACCAGGGGCAAATCCAATAATTTTCATCGGGGGAGGTGGCGGAACATTTCCAGGGAGAAGAACCTTCAGTGGAAAAAAATCCGTTGAGAGTGGAGGGGATCGGTATGGAGGCGCACTTGAGCATACTGAAGGAGTTCGTTTTGGTTTTAAAGGGGCGCCTTTTCCTCCGAAGAGGTGTCTTTGGCTGAAACAATCCTATGAGCGAAGAGAGGAGCGGCGGTGCACTGGAGTCGTCCTGAAGGGGCATCTTTCCTGGCCAGAAGGGTGTCACCCTTCCATGTAAGTGGGTGGGGGGGGGAGCTCATGCCCTCAGTGCACCCTCTGTATCTCCCCTTGACTGGACGTTTGGAAGATTGTTTCCCGTTTTACGAATGGAATGCCAGTCTCTTCACGTAGTGCAAACGTGTCTCTGACGTTCAGATCGTAACCAGGTGGAAAGCATCCTTCAGAATCGTAACCAGAAAAAAGCATCCTTCAGGGTATTGTCCTGGCCCACTTGTTTCGGTGCATGTGGTGCCATTGGCGTAAGTTTCCAAAAAATATTATGGGAATTAGGAAAATACATAGAGGCGATGTGCGGACTCAGTTTGATTGGGGGCATATAGCCCGTATCACACATCCCATAGCACGTAGCCCATATCCCATAGCCAATAGCCCATATTCAATAGCCCATACCCCATACCCATAACACCATAGCCCATAACGCATAGGTCGTAGTCCATATCCCAGAACCCATAGCCTATTGCCCATAGCCTATAGCCCACGGTACATAGGATATGATTCATGTTTCATGGTTCATGGTTCATCATTCACGGTTCATGATTCATGATTCATGGTTCATGGTTCATGGTTCATGTACTGGTTTTCATAAATATACCGTGTTATGCCGAGCAACTTGACTGCAAATGTGCCACAGACCACAGCTCGAAAACAAGCAGGATGCTTTCACATATCCGAAACTGCATGTGCATGTGCAATTGCACGGGCATGTGCGTTCGGTCATTTTTCCGTGCTCCCATCTCCTGTCCAGAGTTGTGTCTATAGCAGACCCCAGTCGGCCACATGCCAGTGACAGGGAAGAGGAAGAAATGAATAGACCAGACCGCCCACTGGCCCCGGGCTGTCCCTCAGCTTCGCAGAATTTTAAAAAAAAAACTCCTATCCCGTTAGCGTTCCATGAAAGTTGTCTGACGCGGGCTTGACTCTAGCTCGATTCGTAGCGGATTAAGGGCACTGGTTGGAGCAACCAGGAAGTACGACGGAAATACGGATCCATAAGGTGGGCCGCCCGTCATTAGACGTGGAGTTGTTCCATTGTTGGCGGTCGTGGTGGGAATTCTTCACGTCGTTCGATCAGCGATGACGTCAGCGTCGCTGCCGAGTGACGGTGCCTGGTGGCGCCGCCACTCGGCGTCAGTTCGCACTACTGTGTGGTGAGCCAGCTGTGGCGGGGGCCGCGTCAGGTCGTTCACCCGGCCGGTGACTGTGTCTGTACCTGTACCTGCGCCTGTGACTGCTAGTGTCCCTGTGACTGGGACTGTGACTGTGACTGTGTCGGTATCCGTACCTGTGACTGTGACTGTGGCTGGTAGTGTGACTGTGACTGTGATTGTGACTGCGACTGTTTGTTTGTTTGTCTGTTTGTTTATTGGGTGGTTCACGGCACACTTTATGCACATCCGCGGCTAATGGCACCGCTTACACTGTTTCGCCTGTTTCGCCGGTGGGTTGCAGGATTGGGAAATGTTTCGAGCGCCGCTAGTGTCGAACCCGGGACCTTTGGTACTCTACTTGGAGCCCAACACCTTCACCACTCGGCCATCCCTGCCTCTGACTGTGCCTGTGCCTGTGCCTGTGTCTGTGCCTGTGCCTGTCCCTGTGCCTGTGATTGTGCCTGTGTCTGTGACTGTGCCTGTATCTCTGTCCATGATTGCGTCTGTGCCTGCGTTTATAATAGGGTGTATCGCCGAAGAGCTTTTCCTTCAGTCGATGAAGCATGGGTGAGATTATAACGGAGCATGTTAGAAAACCCGGAAAAAAAACATCCATGAAACACGAATAAACTCATGAACACTTGATTTCCCGGTCACAAAAGGTTGGGAGTCGAAAGTGACATTTATTGGTAAGGTTGAAAACTATTGACGAAATCGAGAAGTAGAAATTGAACCACCACATTCTGTATATGGTTTTTGATCAGCAGTGCACACTCTGCCTTTCGGTAATACTAGGAATGCAATCGGCCGCCGAATTAGTAAAATTTAGCTGATAGCGTTGAATGTGCGTTCACATCCGGTGATTCCCGTCCTTTTTTCTGCAACACATTTATCATGGTCGGACCACTTAGTAAAATCTTGTCTGCGCGACTAGCATCAGGTCATTTTGAAAGCATGGCTTTCGAACATAAATTTCTTTTAACTATTTCATAATCCCAGTCCCATATTCCCGAATATAGAATTTCAGTAAATCAAGTGGCATCCAAGGATAGTACTCTTAAGTTGTTGTCAACTATTTGGACGGTGTGAGTACTAAGGCATGTCCGGAGTATTACAGCTTGATATATATATATATATATATATATATATATATATATATATATATATATATATATACATATATACACATATATATATATATATATATATATATATATATATATATATACATATATACACATATATATATATACACATATATGCATATATATACACAGTGGTTTCCGCATGCGATAGGATGAGCGATAAACGATAAACGATAATTATCGCTGTTAAGTAAATCGGTTATCGTTATCGTTTATCGCTAAATTTTCAAAATTATCGCTCATCCACTTATCGCAAGTTCCAAAAATTATGAACGATAAACGATAAAATGTAAAACGGGATGATGGAAAAATGGAAGACGATCGACAGTGTATGCCGCGCGACAGTGTGTGTGCGCAACCTGTTGCCATCTGCTAAGTGTACAGATCTGTCAGACGGCCGACGGGTGGTATAAATTTGCGCGGCGGGCCGGGCAGAGGTCAGTCACAGGGGGGTCCACTCCCGCATATCTGGCAACTATCCAAATCTTCAGGTTAAAATAAGCCTATTTTCAAAGTTAATCGTCATTGAGATAATTGGATTATTTCATTATCATTTGAAAATAGCATTCTGTACTCAGTGTAAAGAACTTGAAATAACATGTAGTTATTGATTGATGCTTATTTTCAAAAAACCTTTAAGAACTGGCATTGTTCTACACTCCCGCATATCTGGCAACTATGCATATCTTCAAGTTAATATTAGCCTATCTTCAAAGTTAATCATAATTGAGATAATTTTATTATTTCATTATCGTTTGAAAATAAAATTGTTTACTCAGTATAAAGAATTTGAAATAAGATTTTGTAGTTATTGATTGAGGCTTATTTACATAAAACCTTTAAGAACTGGTAGGGACGATGGACATACGAGGGTTTGTCAAAAGCATATTCCTCGCGCCGCAAAACAGACGACGTTACGCATGACGTACGAGGGTTTATCGAAAGTGGTTGCGTCGAAAATATAATTACTTCTGCCGGTATGTCGGTACTTACGGAGTGACAGAATATATGTACTTCCACTGTGCTAAGCGTTGTCTTGGACATTGGCGAATATTGGGATATACAATAAGTAGGTACCTATTGAAGACAATGTGTTAAAGTAGCCTATAATTGGTCTGTAGCTGGGCCAGATGTCTCAAGCACCGAACCATCATCCAACAAAGCGGCGGACTGAATGCGTCCACGGCGCTGAGTGTACAAGCGGCCGCTGAGTGTACTGCGCTTATCGTTTTATCGTTTATCGTTTCGTTAGCGCTGTTAAAAAAAAACAATTATCGTTATCGTTTTATCGCTATCGCTGTTAATTTTGTGAAATTTTTTATCGTTTATCGTTTATCGTTATCGCAAACCTTTCTTATCGTTTTATCGTTATCGCAGGTCCGAAAATTAGTTATCGCGGAAAGCACTGTATATACATATATACATATATATACATATATATATGTATATATATTATATACATACATATACATATATATATATATATGTATATGTATATATATGTATATGTGTATATTATATACATACATATACATATATATATATACATGTATATGTATATATATATATATAACTCTTCCGATTTGAAAAACGTCACTAAGACATATATGGTGTCAGTAAAGCTGTTGTCAAAATTACACTTCCTTATCCCTGATAATTCATGCTTATCCTTATGCAGGTCTGTTCGCCTTATCTTGCTCCTGGACCTGCAAAACTTGGGAGAAAAAGTCCAATGTATTGCCGGGTAGTATTCTCAGACAGTTGTCCTTCACAAGTGAGGCCCGGGCAGTTTGGCTGCCTAGTATTATGATTGCCTTGGCTCGGATGTTTTCGGCATGAGATTCGCAGGGTTCAGAGACGTTGCACTTCATCAAATTATCGAGTCGTCCGTCGATGCCAAGCGACTCGAGCTGGTCACGAACAGTTAATTTTTTGGTTTGGGTCTCAGCAACTAGCTTTTTCAAGCTCAGCATTTTCGGTGCACGCCTGAAACAGGTAAGTTCCAACCCATAGGTGAAGACATCACGAGATTCCATGGTGAATGGATTCAGCGGCAAGAATTTCCAGATCTCAGGCGAAAATAATCCAACACAGAACGTTCGCTTTTGAAGTAGTATCAGTCGCTTACTCGCCTTACCAGTCCTTACTCGCCTTACATTGCCTGCGGCGCCGCCCTTCTCACCACTGACCGCGCACAGCCCATGCTTGCCGCGGGCAAAGCTCGGATCGACCTGCCGTGGTCAAGGTCACAGGCTCGACTGTAAAACGTACCTGAATACGCCCAGTTTTCTCGAAGGCGCAGGATGTTCAGAAATAGTTACATCCAATTTCAACAATTTGGCACACCATATCCAAATTGAGATTCGTGCCCAATGTTGCAGAACGATTACTAAAATGGTTGTTTCACACGTAATCCTTGCCGGGAGTAATTAGTCATGTATAGTAGAGGACGGCTGTCTCACTTAAAAAACCACCTCACCAACTTTGGGGACTATCCTCTTAACTTTGAACGGTCCCAGGGCCCACTGTGAAAAACATTTTGAGGAGGAATTGCAGTTTTTAATTTTATCATGAGGACGATTGAAAAGATGGCAATATGGATGGCATTTGTCCACCTATTTAGCTGCCCACAAATGCCACAACTCGCAACAAAAAGAAATAATTTCAGATATTTATTGTAAAATGGAGCTTAATAAAAAAAACACTGTATTTCTTAAGAGCTTTACAATTGGCCCATTCGCAAAGTTCAACTTGAAATTAATTGTCTACCCTCACCCCAGCTCAGCTGACAAACCACTCATCAAGTTGTTTGATTGATCACTGTATTTCGCGTTTTTTAAAGCCGAAATTGATCCAATTAAGCTTCTTTTTAAGCATGCATTCTTGGTATGATTCCGACTGGGATTGAAAAGACATTACATATAATATACTTAGAAACGTGCATTATTGTTGACAAATAGAAAACCATTTCGACAAGAAGCAAATGTATTGTACAACGATTGTGTACATAGTCAATCAATTTCTTGTCACATGGGAACATTATTATCGCCACACAAAAATAAATACACTTGTTCGTCACGCCCTCATAGTCCGGTAATACACGGGACACAAAAGATGCAAAAATACGGGTTCGGCATATAACAGTCGACAACACGTCGGGAAATGACCGCGCCCGATGTGTTGCGTTCACAGCATGCCTGATTTGGGGTTAGAAATATCCGCCAGCATGCAGTAGCGCAGGGCTGTTGACCGCACACGAGCTGCACTATTGACCGTGCACGGGTCCGTCTGTTGACCGTGCACGGGTCCGTCTGTTGACCGTGCACGGGTCCGTCTGCACACACACACACACACACACACACACACACACACACACACACACACACACACACACACACACACACACACACACACACACACACACACACACACACACACACACACACACACACACACACACACACACACACACACACACACACACACACACACACACACACACACACACACACACACACACACACACACACACACCGCATGATCTGCCCGGTGTGCCGCGCCGGTCGGCAGCTCGCCAGCCGTCCGACCACCGGTAACGATCGCGCCGGTGGCGACGCGGTGGCGCCGCGGTGTCGGCGGTGCGTCGCCGACACGGGGCCGTGGCGCGGCACGCGACGCCAGGTCAGCTTCCACACCAGCACACACGGGTCGCCAGTTTCCCTCCAAAAATACACCCTGTGCAGGTGAGTCTGTGGTCGCGCCAAAGACTCGATTCGAGTCTGGCTGCGTGTCGCCGGCAAGTCCTGACTTGACCCCACGACGCATGGCCGTGGCGCTCTGTGCTGCGACCCGCGTCACAGATGGCAGCACCGGGCGCGGTATAGGTGGCGCAACCGTCGGCCGTCCCAGGCGAGCTGCGCGGCGGGCCGACGGACTTGTACTTGCAGCTGTGACTAGGGGTCGGTCAGAGGAGGCGTCTCACCTCTGACTGTACTCAGCCAGCGGCCGGACTGTGCCCTCGTCGTACACCTGCAGCAACGCCTGGCACACGAACTGGAACTGACTCTGCAACAGGAGAACGCGGCGGTCGTTACCTCGCACGGCATACAAACTGGAACTGACTGCAACAGGAGAACGCGGCGGTCGTTACCTCGCACGGCATACCAACTGGAAGTGACGCTGCGAAGGGAAACAAAGCATGTCGGCACATGGAATAGGTGCTGTTCGGTTGAAGCGACTGCAGCCTGAAGTGTAGGATTGGGAGATAAACGCTCAGACGTCTGCACGAGTCACAGCATGCTCCGCCTCTCTCTATACCTTCCGTCAGTCCCAATCACCAATCATCGTCATAGCTCTAGCTCGTCTGACGTACCGACGCACACACACACGTGCACTGAACACCCACAACTCCACCATTCACTAAGACTCCAGGTAGCTAGGTGGAATGGTGGGCGGCATGATGCAATCCGAACTTGATTTCAGCCTGCCCCTCCCCTGCACGAGTAGTTCAAGGGGACGGAGTGGTAAACCGAGAATCGTCGTCCTGTGCTGCTGGAGATGGAGAGTCCAGGTATCCCCGGAAAGAGCTATGGGGTTGGCGTCGGGAGGTTCTAGGATTGATGGTCTACTGGTGCACGAGAGGGACAGGCCGCCATTAAACTCGGATTACATTAATGGTCAGCTGTGAATAGATTTGAACTCCGCACTGATGTTGATTGATGGGAGCTGCAATCATTTATTTGAACTATAAAAAAAATTTACCAGGAACTGGCCAGCACCTGACTGACAGCACGACATCCCTGTACATCCTTAACGCACCGGGACACCTTGCAGCGGGAACCCACCCAAACAATAGAACATGAGTGGATAGGCGACCTGGTGAAATTTCCCCAGAAAAGCACGAATGATCGAATGAGGCGAGCACGAAGTGCATTTGCCTTGCCAAACGAGACCTGAACTGGCGCCGGCAATGGTCCACTCGGCACTCAAATGCCTGGATCATCATGGCGCGCTGAGCGCACATCGTGAGGGGTAGACTCGGCACTCACGGCGGCCTGGACCATCATGGCGCGCTGATAACCACGCATCGTGTCGGGTAGACTCGGCACTCACAGAGGTCTGGACCATCATGGCGCGCTGATAACCACGCATCGTGTCGGGTAGACTCGGCACTCACAGAGGTCTGGACCATCATGGCGCGCTGATAACCACGCATCGTGTCGGGTAGACTCGGCACTACAGAGGTCTGGACCATGGCGCGCTGATAACCACGCATCGTGTCGGGTAGACTCGGCACTACAGAGGTCTGGACCATTGGCGCGCTGATAACCACGCATCGTGTCGGGTAGACTCGGCACTCACAGAGGTCTGGACCATCATGGCGCGCTGATAACCACGCATCGTGTCGGGTAGACTCGGCACTTACAGAGGTCTGGACCATCATGGCGCGCTGATAACCACGCATCGTGTCGGGTAGACTCGGCACTCACGAGGTCTGGACCATCATGGCGCGCTGATAACCACGCATCGTGTCGGGTAGACTCGGCACTACAGAGGTCTGGACCATCATGGCGCGCTGATAACCACGCATCGTGTCGGGTAGACTCGGCACTCACAGAGGTCTGGACCATCATGGCGCGCTGATAACCACGCATCGTGTCGGGTAGACTC
Source organism: Imbricaverruca yamaguchii (assembly GCA_034440575.1). Taxonomy (NCBI): domain Eukaryota; kingdom Metazoa; phylum Arthropoda; class Thecostraca; family Neoverrucidae; genus Imbricaverruca; species Imbricaverruca yamaguchii. Next base: position 2,868,234 of record JAOTOL010001659.1, read on the forward strand.
GGCACTCACAGAGGTCTGGACCATCATGGCGCGCTGATAACCACGCATCGTGTCGGGTAGACTCGGCACTTACAGAGGTCTGGACCATCATGGCGCGCTGATAACCACGCATCGTGTCGGGTAGACTCGGCACTCACAGAGGTCTGGACCATCATGGCGCGCTGATAACCACGCATCGTGTCGGGTAGACTCGGCACTCACAGAGGTCTGGACCATCATGGCGCGCTGATAACCACGCATCGTGTCGGGTAGACTCGGCACTCACAGAGGTCTGGACCATCATGGCGCGCTGATAACCACGCATCGTGTCGGGTAGACTCGGCACTCACAGAGGTCTGGACCATCATGGCGCGCTGATAACCACGCATCGTGTCGGGTAGACTCGGCACTTACAGAGGTCTGGACCATCATGGCGCGCTGATAACCACGCATCGTGTCGGGTAGACTCGGCACTCACAGAGGTCTGGACCATCATGGCGCGCTGATAACCACGCATCGTGTCGGGTAGACTCGGCACTCACAGAGGTCTGGACCATCATGGCGCGCTGATAACCACGCATCGTGTCGGGTAGACTCGGCACTTACAGAGGTCTGGACCATCATGGCGCGCTGATAACCACGCATCGTGTCGGGTAGACTCGGCACTTACAGAGGTCTGGACCATCATGGCGCGCTGATAACCACGCATCGTGTCGGGTAGACTCGGCACTCACAGAGGTCTGGACCATCATGGCGCGCTGATAACCACGCATCGTGTCGGGTAGACTCGGCACTTACAGAGGTCTGGACCATCATGGCGCGCTGATAACCACGCATCGTGTCGGGTAGACTCGGCACTCACAGAGGTCTGGACCATCATGGCGCGCTGATAACCACGCATCGTGTCGGGTAGACTCGGCACTTACAGAGGTCTGGACCATCATGGCGCGCTGATAACCACGCATCGTGTCGGGTAGACTCGGCACTTACAGAGGTCTGGACCATCATGGCGCGCTGCGCGCGCATCGTGTCCACTAGCTGGAGCAGGTGGACCGGCTGGTTGGCCTCGATCTGGCACATGGCCGTCTCCATGAGGATGAGCACGCCGGTGCGCCCGATGCCGGCCGAACAGTGCACCACGGTGGGCTCCACCCGGCCGGCGCGCGCGGCACGCACGCGCTGCACGAACCGCACGAAGTCGGCCGCCTGGTCCGGCACGCCGTGGTCGGGCCACGACAGGTACTGCATGTGCGAGATGTGCCGCTCCTCGCCCGTCTGGGGGCACGGCGTCACGGGCGTCACGTCTGCCGGGGAGGGTCTGACAGAGGCTCGGGCGGGGAAGGAGTATGCGTCGCTTCTCGCCCGTCTGTGGACGCGGCGTCACGTGCGTTACGACGTCTGTCGGGGAGGGTCTGACAGCGGCTCGGGCGGGGAAGGAGGACGTGCCGCTCCTCGCCCGTCTGTGTTACGTCTGTCGGGGAGGGTCTGACAGAGGCTCGGGCGGGGAAGGAGGCTGTGCCGCTTCTCGCCCGTCTGTGGACTCGTCTGTCGGGGAGGGTCTGACAGAGGCTCGGGCGGGGAAGGAGGCTGTGCCGCTTCTCGCCCGTCTGTGGACGCGGCGCTTCGACGTCAGCGAACGGAACAGACTCGGCCAGGCGGACTCCGGCCAACGATGCGCACAAAGATTGGCATGGCGTGCAAGTTCACACCGCTCAAGTAGTGCGATGGTCAGGCACGGCCACAACATTACCAGGATCATTGGTTCCCAAGGTACACACCACTGTCACTGAAGTAGTTGAATATTTATGTGCAGAGCGACCAAGATGATGTAAATGGGCGAAGCCGACTCAAAGGAGAGTGCTATTCCTGCAGGTGAGCAGCTTTCAATTAGAAGAAAGAAAAAGCAGTTCAAAACCGCATTCATAGGGAATAATTGCGCCATATGTCTCCCCATCGGTGTGTTACTTCACCGAAATTTTGATGTCTCGATTCAGCACTATACGCCATGATGCGCATAACATGAGCCGCGGGTCAATTTCTTGAAAAAGTCCGCCACAACGAGAACCGACATTTGCAAGTACAATCAGTTCAATCGAGCTACAAGCCCACAGACCATGAGACATTTACTACCTACAACGCTCCGCTCCACACATGAGACAGAGTTCCCGATATAGAGGACGGGGGAAACAAAGAGCAGGGCGGCACATGGGATGACAGGTCAAGGTAGGAAGAATACAAGAAAAGGCGGAGGTCAATTCAGGTGGCACAGCGGAAAGCAGTGGCGGCACGCACAGCGTAATGGAAATGACAAGGCGTGACTTGGCAGCACGAAAAAGACGGCCGGAAGTCAGAATGGGCGGGGAGTCAGGTTCAGTTTCTGGCACCATGCTCACCTCCTGCGACACCAGCGTGATTTCGCGGAAGGCGAAGCTCTCCGTGACCTCCTCGTTGGTGCACGTGACCTCCAGGTCATCGTGCAGCCGACTCTCGCCGACCGGCGGCCAGTAGTGGTGGCACTTGACGCGGCCCTGCTCCACCAGCGTGGTGAGCATCACCACCAGCGGACACTGCTGCTCCCACACCAGCGTCCAGAAGTCGTCGGTCGTGTGCTTCAGCGGACCTGCGGTGGTGCGGTCAGCTTCACCATTGCACTACGCTACACCCTGCTTTACACTGAGATGGCTTTGGGATTGATCCTACTTTAAATGCAAATGGCGCTTCGATCGGCTGTTCTTGTGATACTTAGCTGCCACGACCACTACGCTGCTTTTATCGCCAGTGTGGCAGGCAGATTCGCAGCCACCTGAGTGATCAGATATAATTGAATACTGCAGTTTGAATGACCGGGACATAAAAATCAGGCCATGCTGTGGTCCATCATCGCGAGCTTTCCGCTATAGCCCCACAAAAGGTCTGGAAGTAGTTGCCTGGAATGGCAGCACTGACTCAGCCGTTTGCGAGGTGATGACGCACAACAGACCTTGTGCGGCGATGTAGCGGTTGACGATGCCGGAGCCGGCGATCTCCATGGTGACGTAGTTGGCGTTGATGTAGTCGCCCGACTCGGTGGTGCACAGGTGGACCCGGGTGGCATCGTCTGCAACCAAGCCCGTCTCGTCATGATCAGCAATGTCCTGTCACCGTCACATGTGCCACAACCGTTCCCACCTCGCCACGACCGTCAGTGTCCTGTCACCGTCACATGTGCCACGACCGATCCCGCCTCGTTAAGACCGTCAGTGTCCTATCATCGTCACATGTGCCACGACCGATCCCGCCTCGTTAAGATCGGCAGTGTCCTGTCATCGTTACATGTGCCACAACCGATCCCGCCTCGTCACTACCGTCAGTGTCCTGTCACCGTTACATGTGCCACAACCGATCCCGCCTCGTCACTACCGTCAGTGTCCTGTCATCGTTACATGTGCCACAACCGATCCCGCCTCGTCACCTACCGTCAGTGTCCTGTCACCGTCACATGTGCCACAACCGATCCCGCCTCGTCACTACCGTCAGTGTCCTGTCACCGTTACATGTGCCACAACCGATCCCGCCTTGTCACTACCGTCAGTGTCCTGTCATCGTTACATGTACCACAACCGATCCACCCTGGTCACGATCGGCAGTGTCCTGTCACCGTCACATGTGCCACAACCGACCACGCTCGTCACGACTGTCAGTGTCCTGTCGTCGTCACATGTGCCACAACCGATCGAGCGTCGAAAACCGCGCGTGCATGGTTCCCGGACTCTCGCACATGGCGAAGGGCAGCAGCCAAGTCGATGGGGTAGGAGTAGAGAGAGAAAGGGGATATATATATATATATATATATATATATATATATATATATATATACATATATATATATATGAAGAGGAGCAGCTGTCGTGCTCCCGACATCGAATGCGCGTTAGATTGTCTCTATCGGCGTCGCATGTAAAGGAACGATTACAAAATGCTCTTCTCGATCCTGGTCCGACCGTCACAAATAATGTCCAAAGCATGACCAGACACACCAAATACACCAAGCACATGTCGGAGCTAACGCTCGTCAAACCGCGACCTCTAAATCTACTGACCTCAGCAATCTTTAGGTACGGGCTGAGCAACGAGGACAAACATACAGGCCCTACGCAGGAGCGTATCTAGAGGAGAGACACAGGGAGCATTTGTGCTGTCGATGGAGAGGCGACATGGGCAGACACACAGGCCTTGGTGCAGGGACGCATCTAAGGGATACATGTGTTCTCTATGGAGATACTGTGCCCTCGGATTTGAACCCCCTTGAACACACGAATTTCCCCCCCAGAATTTGGTCAGCTGAGGACGCCTCGCTGGATACAAACGGCGCCCCTGTAGAACGCCGGAGTGCACACTTCGCCGTACATTGCTGTTAATCAAAATCAGTGGCACCCCCATCCGATGAAATAGCGCCTGTCGGAAGAAATATGGTCCCTCCAGGCAAGTACCTCCTATGGAATTAACTGGCTCCGGCCTTGAGATGGTGGTAGCTGTTGTCCAGCAGCGTGCACGGCATTGCCAGGCCGCTCTCACCAAATAAACACCAACTGGTGGCTGGTCGGTCTGACGCAACACTGACCCAGCTGCCCGCCACCGGAAGCCCCGACTCTGTGGCACGGGCTCTGGACATTTCTCCACCCAGTGCTTTTTCGTGACCTTCAGTATTGTCCGGCCCCTCATCCGGCTCCCCTTCCCCTCGAGCCGCAACCACCCGGCACTTGACCACTGAATGTGAACGGTTATATTTGAATGGCACTTATAGTTGTCCTTGCCTATATTGATACTTTGCCTCAGAATCATTACACGTTTATTATTATTACCGGTATTAACATTATTCTGATTATTTTACTTATTATTATTATTGTTATTGTTATGATAATGGTCATTCTTGTTATTCTTACTACTCATCTTATTATTGCTATAATGAGCGTTATTCCATGCGCCTTCAGTCAGTTTCATATAAAAGGTGTCATAAAGACATAAAAGACATAAAGACATAAAAGATTAGTGCAACTCTGAGCCACAAGGGCCCTTCTTGGTTGCACTCTGTACACTGAACCAGTTGCCCACCAAATCTGCCAATCAGCCCTTCCTGTAATACTGAAAAGCAAGCCCTCTATTCTTATAATGATTGTCTATGCTGTTTTTAAAGATGTTCAATGTGCTGCTACTGACGATGTTTTCTGGCAGCTGGTTCCAGTGTTCCACTACCCTGTTGGTGAAGAAAGTTTGCCTTAACCTTGTTCTGCTGTGGTTAATTTTAATTTTGAATTTATGACCTCTAATTGCATCATTTCTGTTAAATTCAAACATTTCCCCAAGGTATCCCCTCTCCAGACCATTGACAAATTTAAAGACCTCGATGAGATCTCCTCTCAGCCTTCTATATCTAAGTGAAAACATATTCAATTTCTTCAATCTTTCCTCATATGCCAGGTTGCTTATGCCATTAACCATTTTTGTAGCCCTCTTTTGTACTCTCTCTAAAAGCCAACAATCTTTTTCATAGCTAGGAGACCAAGCTTGGATGCAGTATTCCAAATGTGGCCTGACGTATGCACAGTAAAGCTTCCTGATCACTTCCTCACTTCTGTATGATACATTCCTATTTATTGCCCCGAGCATTCTCAGTGCCTTCTTCCTGGCTTCCTTGGTCTGTTCTGATGCCCCCAATTTTGTGTTTAGAATAACACCTAAATCCTTCTCCTGTTGAGTCACTGATAGCACTTGGCCACCCATCAAGTATGGAGCCTTCATATGCTGCTTACCTACATGCATGATTTTGCACTTATCAAAGTTAAATTTCATTTGCCATTCTTCGGACCACTTCACAAGTTCGTCTAAGTCTTTTTGCAGCGAGATATGCTCATCCTGACCTGTTATTGCCCTAAAGACCTTCAAATCATCTGCAAATTTCAAAACTTTACTGCTTAGGCCACTTTCAATGTTATTTACAAATATAATGAACAGTAATGGCCCTAGTACTGACCCCTGGGGGACTCCAATAAGAACATTTTGCCATGATGACTTTGTACCATTTAGCATCACTCTTTGCTGTCTATCTGAAAGCCACAACTCTATCCATTTTAAGATGCTACCTGCAATACCATGGGACTGAAGCTGTATCATTAACCGTTTATGGGGTACCTTGTCAAAGGCCTTACTAAAGTCAAGATATGCTACATCAACCTGATTTCCCTGATCAAATTGTTCTGTGGCGAAGTTCAAAAAGTCCAAGGGGTTTGTGAGACACGATCGTCCTTTTCTAAATCTATGTTGAGTATCTTGAATCAATCTGCTACCCTCCAGATAACTAACTATTCTATCCTTGATAATTGATTCGAGTACCTTGCAGACTAGGGATGTGAGACTTATTGGCCTATAGTTTTCAACTTTCCCTCTTTCTGCTTTCTTGAAAATAGGAACTACATTTGCCCTTTTCCAATCGGTTGGAATTTCATTATGTGAAACTGATCTACAAAATATTATACTAAGTGGAAATGCCAGTTCCTTTTCAGTTTCCCGCAACACCCTAGCATAAATATCATCAGGTCCTGCTGCCTTATTTGGCTTTATTTTCCTGATATGATTGTAAACAACATCACTACCAATGAAATCAACATCATTTGTTAGATCCCATGTAACTGAACTATGGTGTACGGTCGGTAGATTGGTCATATCTTCCAATGTAAACACTAATTTGAACTGCTTGCTCAGCTCCTCAACCATCTCACTATCCTCACCCAATGTAGTCCCGTTTACTTCCAGTGGACCAATTGTGCTAGAAACTTTACTCATCTTGTAGAAACTAAAGAACTTTTTACTGTCCCCATTACAGTTTCTAGCTAAATCCAGTTCCTTTGCTCGCTTTGCTGCTCTGGTTTTTTGCTTCACAGTGTCTCTAGCTTTTCGATACGCCTTTAGATTAATGACATTTGAGGCTTCTTTAAAAACTCTAAATGCAGTTTTCTTAGCCCTAATTGCTTTTATCACGTCCGGTGTAAGCCATGCTGGCTTTCCTACCCTTCTTTTGCGTCTTTGCTTTTGGGGGACATGTCTAATCTGAGTTTCCTTTAAGTAAGATTTGAACTTTTCCCACATTTCACAGGCATTTAAATTGGAGAATTCTTCTTCCCATCTGATGGCACTTAAAGCCGCTCTCATGCCGTTAAAGTCTGCTCTGTTGAAATTTGGAACCTTTACCAAATTATCCTTGATAATTTCCCCTACATGTGCCTTGAATCTAACTATGTTATGGTCACTTTTTCCCAGAGTTTCGCCTACAGTCAAGTCTTGAACCAAGTCACTTAAATCCGAGAATACAAGGTCCAAGAATGAACCATGCCTGGTAGGTTCCGATACAAACTGGTGTAAGAACAGGTCCTCTTCAAGGCATTTCCTGAACATTTTGCATGATGGGGAGCCAACACCAGCATTTTCATAACCTTTAGATTAAAGTCACCGAGAATAAGGCACTTCCTCTTAAAGTTTCTACTGATTTCCTCACAAATCACCTTGTCAAGCTCCAGTTGCTGAGAATGTGGCAGGGTTCCTGATCGGTAGAAAGCTCCTATCCTAATAGTATTGCTGTTGCCTTTTCCCACAGTGACAGTGTATCCCTGGATCTCATAGTCCTGTAAGTTATCTCCAAAATATCCTTCACTGACCCATGCCTCCGTAATGCAAACAAAATCCGGTTCCTCCTCAGCAACATAACACTTGAACTCATCAAATTTGGAACGGATACTCTGAGCATTAAACATCATACACTTAACAAATGCTCCATAACCACCTTTGGCTTTTTCATATTGAGGAGTTCTTTTATCACTAGATGAACTATAACTCTGTCCCCTTGAGTTGCTGCTGTCCCTATTTGCAGACTTTGAGGTTCTATTGCCTTGGCTGACACTATTGGAATATTCCTGAGTTGGCAATGCAATTTCATCCCTCCCCACCCCATTTCCTAGTTTCCCTGAAGGATATGCTCATATACTTTGCCTAACACATGGACCCCCCCAATGGGGGTGCTGAACAATAGAGAGTGGGCAGGGGACTATGAGGCTTCAAAAGCTCAACTATAACGTAGTTAGATGGGAATGTTCTGCCCAAGAGAACAACGGTTCTAATTTCTGCATTGAAAGCTGATCGGTGCTGACACTTGCCCACGAATTTAGCCCTTGGTTAGCACCGCCTGCCCTCCCTTTGCGCTGGGCCGTCTCATACTACGCTCCTATGTAGCTTCAATGTATCTCCGGCATTACTCAGCGATACGTGAAGCAGTGCTGCGCGGAAGGTACCACCCGAACGCTGCTGAGCTTTGAACAACAACTGGGCGTACGTGAGGAGAACTACGAGTAAGATCAAATCTGGTGAGAGTTTTGTTTCAACAGCAGGTCTAGTTTGCAGTAAAACAAACCTAACATGAAGCGCTGCAACACAAAACAAATAAGGTTCCCAAAGCGTGAGTGCCGGCTTAGATCGCGTCGTGCCGCAAATAGAGCCTTTTAGTCGTGCATACAGCGGTGTATCTTCCATCGGTTTCGTCATCACTAGTAGTTATTCAGTTGCACTTAACTTACTGCACAAATTGCCAATCTGGATATTACGCGTCTGGCTGATCTGGCTGATTACGCCAGTCTGGATACGATGCCGTGGCATCATCGGGCGCCTCGTTAGTAGAGGACGTCCAGGAGTGCCCTATGCGGTGCGTCGCAATTAGCTAGATAAGTAGCTTGCACGTCCGTCCCATATAGTCCGAGTATTGTTTGGCTCACTCCACGCCACGCCACCCACACACCGTGCGCCAGTCTGACAGCACCCCTGTTCAGTATTCGCCGGCAGAGCCACCCTCACACCGTGCCCCAGCCCTGGTGTGACGTGAGAGTCTGACAACACCCCTGTTCAGTATTCCCCGGCAGAACCACCCTCACACCGTGCCCCAGCCCTGGTGTGACGTGAGAGTCTGACAACACCCCAGAGCCACCCACACACCGTGCCCCAGCCCTGGTGTGACGTGAGAGTCTGACAGCACCCCAGAGCCACCCACACACCGTGCCCCAGCCCTGGTGTGACGTGACAGTCTGACAACACCCCTGTTCAGTATTCGCCGCAGAACCACCCACACACCGTACCCCAGCCTTGGTGTGACGTGAGAGTCTGACAACACCCCTGTTCAGTATTCGCCGGCGGACAGACTGTGCGTCACGCTAACGGAGTCGGCACGGCGCTCAATATAGCGTGGGCCGAGCCGACTTAAATGCTACAGCACCCGGCCAACACACCACCCCCATTCACCACGCACGGACGACGCCATATTCAATCACAAAGCAGCTCGAGTGCTGCTGTTTTGCTGAGTCACTTCCGCCAGACATGCCACGGAATTCGACTGCGCCACGCCACGTATTACAGCATGATGCACCTCGGCATTGCATGCATCGGACATCAAGGCAAATGCATGGCCGATGTATTCTAGTGCCCAGAATGTCCCCTCCCCCAGGGACGACATGTCACGGTACTGCGTGATAATGTGCCCCCCCCCCCTCCCATGCTGCAGGAAAACGTGCCTTGGTATGGTACTCCACAGTAGTCTGGTATGATGTTCCCCAGTAGTCCGGTATGATGATCCCCAGTGGTCTGGTCTGACGTACTGCAACCGTCTGGTACGATGTTCCCCAGTAGTTTGGTTTGACGCACTGCAGTCGTCTGGTACGATGCTCCCCAGTAGTTTGGTTTGACGCACTGCAGTAGTCTGGGACGATGTTCCCCAGTAGTTTGACGTGTGCCCCAGTAGTCTGGCATGGCGCTTCCCGGTAGGCTGGTATGATGTTCCCCAGGTGGCTGATCTGATTTACTCCAATCGCCTAGTACGATGTTCCCCAGTAGTTTGGCACGGGCCCCAATAGTTTGGCAAGTGCTTCGGTGGTTTGGTAAGATGTCCCCCAGAAGTGTGGCATGATGTATCCCAGGAGTCTGGTACGATGTATCCCAGTGTCGCAGGATGACATGTCCCGGTGCTCCGACACGCCATGTCGCTGTACTCACATGGCGATATGTCCCGGTGCTCCGACACGCCATGTGGCGGTACTCACATGGCGATATGTCCCGGTGCTCCGACACGCCATGTGGCGGTACTCACATGCCGACATGTCCCGGTGCTCCGACCTGCCATGTGGCGGTACTCACATGGCGATATGTCCCGGTACCGGTTCTTGGCCACATTATGGGGCAGGCGACAGTCGTCCATGGTCAGGCCGCTGACGCGACGGGCCAGCTTGTCGAACTTCAGACGGGCAGATCCGCTGTTGACCGCTGTGGCAGAGGCATTGTCACGACACGGTTCCACAAGTACCGCATATGGTATGTGTTGTTCATGATGCGGTGTGTGGTGTGAGTGCACTCACAGCACACACCGCAACATGAACAACACCCCACACAACACCATACATTGCACCATATACAACACCGCACACCGCACCATACACAACTCCATACATTGCACCATACACAACATCATACATTGCACCATATACAACACCGCACACCGCACCATGCACAACTCCATACATTGTACCATACACAACATCATGCATCGCATGATGTTGTGTATAGTAAGCCGACAAGCCAAGACTGGTTGGTGGATGTGGAACGGTGAAACTGGCACTATTCTAGAGAACGGATACATACAGAACATTCTGTCTCTTTGGAGACTTACTTCAGGGTTTATGGGAGGAATGCTAGCTGGTGTATACTGCTCGACATATGCTGGCACGTCCAAATCATGACACACACTACATACAAGGAGAATGGCACCTGCATACGCTTGTAGCACACAAGAAGTACACCTCGCCCATACGACTAGAGCACACAAGGAACACAAAACTTGCAGCACGCAGGGAACACATCTCACCCACATACCTAACGTACACAATAGATGCAAGATGTACATACACCAAGACCACATAGGGAACACAATGCAAACACGAGTAGAGTAGACAAGCTGTACAACACACACATAAACATAGAACGCAACCAGAAAGCATAGCACAAAATAGGCCAAATAGCACACATAGAACACAGCACACACAAGACACTCACAGCACATAATGAACAGAACACATATAACCCAGACACAGATGTATCAAAACACTTAAAAACAGTAACACCAAGGTTGCAACTTTTCATTTATTTGCGGGCGAAGGTGCTTCAGCATCCAATCATTTTCGCCCCTACGCATCACGCACATGGGCTAATGATCAGGGACATGGGCGCAAGCTATATTAAACGGAGTTCGAAACTCCTTCAGCTCCCAGTACTTTTCGAAGCTTCACTTCGCGGCTACACAAATACAATTGCTACACAAAGTGGCTGGACTGCTGCAAGGTAGTGCAGCTGGTGGAACATTCACCAGGATAAGGCTCCAGCATCGCCCACACAATCAGCAGCAGCGGCGGCGGCCAGCTCGAACCACAGTCGCGTGCCGCCGCGGCGGCACAGTGCGCGAGGGCGGCTCACCTTCGGCCAGCGCCGCCATCGACTGCGTCAGCGGACTGGTGCCGGGCAGGGCGGTCAGCGAGACGGGCGCCGTAGTGTCCGGCACGTAGCGCACCAGGGGCTCGTCCAGGTCACACCCGCAGCCCTCGTAGTTGACTGGAACGTGCGGCGGTCACGGTCACACTCGCTGTCAGGTGCCACGTCGGCGGTCACGGCCACAATCGCTGCCAGGTGCCACGTCGGCGGTCACGGTCACACACTGTCAGGTGCATCGTCGGCGGCGGCCGCCGTTGTCACGCACGCGCTACACATTGAACGGCTACAAATGTTTGCCAACTGGTGAGCTCCTCCCAACGCACGGCTTTATTTGCAGACTGCACACTTGTGCACACTCACACTCAAAACGTGCACACTCGTACTCGTGTACACCCACAAGTATAACGTGCGCACTCACACTTACAACGTGCACACTCAGACTCGCGCACTCACACTCACAACGTTGACACTCACACTTCCACCAATCCACCAGTGGATTCAGAACCTGCCAATTGATTCAGTCATAACTATTACGTCTGATGAGTTGCAACGGAGCTTGTAGAACTTTGAGCAAAGCGCTCGTTTGGACGGCCAGCCATTTGTGAAGCACTTGCAAAGCACGTCCGAAGCTCGGAGGCGGGCTGGCGTGGGTGTCAGGAAGTACAGCTGACAATCACCGTTCAGAGCCGGGGGCGGGATGGCGTGGGTGTCAGGAAGTATATCTGACACCGTGCGGAACTCGTGGACGGGCTGGCGTGAGTGTCAGGTAGTACAGCTGACACTCATCGTTCGGAGGTCAGAGGCGGGATGGCGTGGGTGTCAGGAAGTATATCTGACACCGTTCGGAACTCGTGGACGGGCTGACGTGAGTGTCAGGTAGTATAGCTGACACTCATCGTTCGGAGACCGGAGGCGAAATGGCGTGGGTGTCAGGTAGACAGCTGACACTCACCGTACGGAGCTCGCGGGTGGGATCCCGTGGGTGTCAGGTAGTACAGCCGACACTCACCGTTCGGCTTGATGGCGAGGATCAGTTCGTGATGCAGGTCGCGACACGACTTGATGAAGTGCACCACCTCGTCGTGCGTCAGCGTCGACACGTCCACACCGTTGACGAGCGCCACCTGTGGGACGGGCGTGTCGTCAGCTGGCGCCGGTGCCAATCACACGGTAGGCACGTGAGGGGGCGTCGGCAGCTCAGTTGTTAAGCTGGGCGTGTGGCACGCCAGAGGTACGGGTTCGATTTCCCGCGATGCCCGCCCTTTCTGCCAGTGTGAGAGGCGGGCGACGGCATATGACCTCAGCTGCTGAGTGCGTCGTAAGGCCGCGATCCAGCCAACGGAAGGCACAGGAGCGCCGGCCGTTATACAGCGCCAGCATGGTGCGTCGCAGTGTTTTGCTCAAACGCTTTATGGCCATTCTGATGAAACCCAGGAAGGTTCGAGCAGTAGTCACTGTACTGCTAGTAGAAAGGAGACCGATAGCTGAAAGACTCAGTCGATCATTCAATTCCACTGCGCGACGGAATTTACATAAGATCTAATACCTTAGCTATAAATGTGCCGATCGCCACCCCTCCTTCTCCCCCCCCCCTTCTGGGTCAGATCAGCTGGCTATACCGATCGAGATCGTGGCGTCAGCACTCCAGGTACCGGCGGGCCACACCCCGCCCCGAGCCACTGTTCTGCAGCGGCACCGACCGGCTGGTGACTGTGACGTCATCTCCGGCTGAAGCAGGTACAGCGCCACTGGTATGTGAGTCGCCAGCCTGTGGATGGTGGGCGACATCATCCATCAACCCCCCTCCCCTCCGCCGGAAGTTGCGTACGCAACCGTATGTGGTCACATAAAGGCTGTTGATCTATTTTTAGCGGCCGTGTTTGAGTGTGGATCCTGGTCGGCTGCAAATAGCTGCGATCGCGCTCCCCCTCTGCGTGAGAGGCAGACATACGACGGGCACGCGCTGGGCATAGACGCACGGATTTGGATGGTGTTGCAGGCTGTGGGTGGCTCTGTATGTTTGACTGTCCAGGAGACAATAGTCGGGATACCAGATTCAGATGATTTACATTTATACTCACTTTCACTTACTTTGACTCACTTCGAGCTGGCTAGAGGCAAGTTCTGAATGCATATACGCATTCAGAAGTGAGTCAAAGTAAGCAGAAGTGTGTTTGTTTGTTTGTTTCTTGGGGTTTGGAGGCGCATCGACCGTAGAGGTCACGCAGCGCCCAGTAAAAGTGAGTATGAATGTAAACTTGCCCACAAAGGTTGAACAATGGAGGAATATACGTATGAAGCCCGCTCTGGAAGGCACCATCTACAAGCACAAAGCCGAAGTGATCGGTATATCACGTTTTGCGTCCAATGATTGGGTATTGTGTCAGGAATTGAAAATTACGGATGCTGTTCCTTAGCATTCACCTATTACTACAGCAACAAAGCTAGTTGGTCACAGCCAGCTTACACTTGATGTACTGTTACATCCGGCTCTTACAATCGGCTTACACTTGACACGCTCTTACATCACTGCTCTTGCAACCGGCTTACACTTTACCCTCTTACATTGCGGCTTTTGCAACCAGCTTGCACTTCATGCACTCTTGCATCGTGGCTCTTACAGCCGGATTACACTTGGTGAACTCCATGATCGCGACTTTTGCAACCAGCTTACACTTGATACACTCTGGAATCGCGGCTCTTACAACCGACTTATACTTTAAACGTTCGGCGAATATGCTGATGCACTCGGGGAAATACATTTTCCGAGACATCAATAATGCAAGTTGGTCCTTTCACTTTCAGGAAAGCGCTTATCGAGAAGGGTTTTTGGTGTTTAAGGTAAAAATCTTCAGAATATTTATTCCATTTAGCATGCCATGGCAGTTCTGGAAGTAAGGAGAAACGTGCATATATTTTACGGACCACATTTGATGTTCACTAATTACATTTGTATTCAGAGTATTTCATATCAACAGGCTTCTTTGTATCTTTCAGGTAATGTAGTTTAAAAGCGTCCATGACGAAGTTTTAAATGGTGCTTAGAAAGCTTTCCAAGAAGCATTGCAACTTTCACCGACTTCCACTTAGCTTTCCGGAAGCAACATTCAAAAATAATGGGAGATTCCCGAGGCAACTGTACTGAGTCCTAAGACTGTCAACCGTGGCTGGCAACAAGATCCCACAGCTGCCGCATTGAGCACCTCGAGACGACGAGGCGAGCATGCGACGTGGGGGGGGGGCGCGACGTCTAGACGACGCCCGTACCACGCAGCTCCAGCACACCTCCGGCGGAATAACACCAGATCAGTGCGGCCCACGGGAGATGTACACGCCTACGACCGGACACCTGACGTGGACAACGCGCACACCAACGCAGCGCTGCCGGCCGCACCGTGCCGAGGCCGGGTGGCGATGGGCGCGCCAGGACGTCGACATGTCTCGTGCGCACCTCGTGTCAAGAGCCACACAGGTGCCAAGGTCGGGTGCGCCGCCAACTGTGCCGGCTGACTCAGCGCGGCCGCTGAGTCACCCTCGGCGGTCCGCGACCGGCCGTCGAGATGTGGAGCGGCCTGGCACGTGTTCATTCCGCAGGTGGATGTCGACAGGCGCCCACCCAGCTAGTCCGTGGAGGATGCGAGCCGGCCAAAAAATAACAGCCGCTGAGCTGCTTTTCATCCCGGACACGACTCGACACGACACGACACGTCACGTCACGGCACGTCACGTCACGTCACGTCACGTCACGTCACGTCACGACACGACACGACACGACACGGCACGTCACGACACGACACGGCACGTCACGTCACGTCACGTCACGTCACGTCACGACGCGACACGACAAGGCACGAAACGGCACGGCACGAGAGGTGAAACGCAGAGGTGCCGATTGGCTGACGAGAGAGCGGATCCAGAGCTGGTTTTCGGGTGTGCGTCTGAATGTCTGCACACTCCCGGTGGAGGCTTCGCTCTTCGACTTCCGTCCGGTGGCCACCTCACGTTCATCGCAGACGAAGTGAAACTGAATCAAGGCATCGGAGGATCTGGCCCTGGATGCTCGACGGACAATCTGCTCAGCGGGGTGGTAGCGATAGCGTGCTTCCTGGATGGCATAGCTTTGAGCGCGACCAAATTACTATTGTGGGGAAGCAGGCCGTTACAATTGGACATTGGATCGGCTCGTCCCCCTCCAAAGGAGCACACAACGATGCCCACGTGCTAGCAGCCGCTTGTGGAGAATGCTCAATAAGGATAACACCCCACGTCAGCAGATTAGCATCAACACATAGCGTGCACTGTAGTTGTGATACTGGATATTCACCAATTTGCATCACGACTGGGCGCATCACTTAATCATTGGCATTAGCGACTGGCAAGGAGGTGATGATGCAGCGCGGGCCTGCCTCCCTGGCTCTGGGTGGTGAGAGACAAGCTACTGTCACAGACTGTGTCACAAAGTGGCGCAACGTGGATGGACCGTGTGAGATACCACGAACTGCGCTACAATGTCACGCCGAATCACGGCCAGTGTGGCGTGTCACACTTTTATGTGTGATGCGTCGCATGCGTCACAGTGCGATGCGTCATACTGCTATTTGAAGCGGAGGTAGCCCACCAACGGCGAGCCTCCGTCGGCCAGGGTGACCTCAGCCTGTCCAGCACGCCACACAACATGGCATCCTAAACAAATCACCACACCGCTCCCCAGAGCCGGCTGAAAGCCGCTGGGCGCGCTCCCAGACATTGGAGCGGCACATAAACTGGGAGAAGAGGCATGTACTCTGCACAGAATAAACACGGAGACCAGGTGTGCGCCCCTCCCAGAGACACGGAAACCAGACATGTTCCCTTCACAGAAACACGGAGACCAGGTATGTACACTGCACAGCCAACCATCCAACCAGCCAAAGTCCGCATGTCAGAATTTAACTGACACTGCTGGTGACTCCTGCCCCGAAGAATGGGGAAGGGTGGCCGCCGGAGCCCACCCGCCCACCGGCTGGCAACGCATGAAAGGATGAGCCGACGCGGCAGGTCAGGAGGTCGGCCACCGTCGCCGCAGGGCAGAACCAGGTCACACAGTCGGGTTGCGCCGTCACGGCGTCTGCCGACGGCAAGCGGAGTGAATTGTGAAACACCAGCATTGAAGACGAGTGACATAATTGGACGTTCGCTGGCGGTGCGTTCACCCCGCGCGAGACAGGCATCTCGGCCAGTTGGCGGTTGTGGTGGTGGTGGTGACGGCGGTGGTATGAGACAGACAGGTAGTGGTGGCGACGGTGTGAGACGGACAGGTGATGGTGGTGACGGTGGTGGTATGAGACGGACAGGTGGTGGTGACGATGGTAGTGTGAGACGGACAGGTGGTGGTGGTGGTGACGGTGGTGGTGACGGTGGTGGTATGAGACGGACAGGTGATGATGGTGGTGACGGTGGTGGTGTGAGACGGACAGGTGGTGGTGGCGACGATGGTGGTGGTATGAGAAGGACAGGTGGTGGTGGTGACGGTGGTGGCGGCGACGGTGGTGGTGTGAAACGGGAAGGTGATGGTGGTGGCGGTGGCGGTGTGAGACTGACAGGTGGTGGTGGTGTGAGACGGACAGGTGATGGTGGTGACGGTGGTGGTGTGAGACTGACAGGTGGTGGTGGTGTGAGAGACGGACAGGTGGTGGTGGTGTGAGACGGACAGGTGGTGGTGGTGGACATCGCCAACAAATGTCTGCTCTCGGACCCGTCGTTGTGTTGTTGCCCGGCCGCAGCCGGGCCCACATTGCAGCCATTGTCCATTGAAGCCGTGGGTGGCTGGATACGCCCTCGCACCACTTCCGATCGTGTTGATAGCGGAGGACCACCATTGATCGCGTTGTCGTACCGCCACCAGGACAGACGGTGCCGAGCTGGCAAAACAGACCGAACCGAGCTGGCAGGACAGGTCGTGCCGAGCTGGCAGGACAGGTCGTACCGCCACCAGGACAGACGGTGCCGAGCCGGCAGGACACGGGGAAATTAAATAACAGACCGAACCGAGCCGGCAGGACAGGTCGTGCCGAGCTGGCAAGACAGACCGAACCGAGCTGGCAGGACAGGTCGTGCCGAGCTGGCAGGACACGGGTGTAAGTATGTCACGAGCCATGACAGACCGTGCCGAGCCGGCAGGACACGGGTGTAAGTGTGTCACGAGCCATGACAGACCGTGCCGAGCCGGCAGGACACGTGTGTAAGTGTGTCACGAGCCATGACAGACCGTGCCGAGCCGGCAGGACACGTGTGTAAGTGTGTCACGAGCCAGGCGTGAGTGTGTCGTGTGTCACGGGCTGGCTGTGGGGTTTTTGCGTGTCGCCCGCCAGCTGTGCGGGACCTTTGTGTGGCGGTGCTGACGCGCCGCCGATGCACAGCTTCCGGCGCGGCGGCGCAGCCGTGGCGTGACCTCAATACGGCCGTCTGACCTCGCGACCGCCGCGCGCGCCGTCCGGGGCACACCTGACACGCCACGCCGGCACAGAGCGCGCAGACGCGAGCGGGCCCTGTCGCGGCCGCTGACAGCCGACATGCTCACCCGGCTCCGGCGAGCGGCCAACCTTCCAGATGCGAGCGGGAGAAATCATCAAAATGTTGCTCTTGTAAACGGGCTGCAGACATGCCAAAACATCCGACGAGCTGAACGACATGTTGGTACGTTTTCCTAATCGCATCGTATTCGGCAGTTTTGCGGATTATGTAGAAGAGGCCACTCGCTTAGTACATTCACACCCACACATCCATTCACTGAATCTGATATAGCCTACTATTGCATCAAGGGCAGTGCATAGCCTGCTCAGTCGTTGGCTTTACCCGATGATAGCGACATCGATTGAATGTACAGTGGCCAGTTCAGTGTGCATAATCCAGCTGCAGCTGGCTGATTCAGCATCGATTACCGCCTGGCTCCTAATTAGTTATTCTGGCTTTAAGGCGCATCGACCATGTTGCTCGTATAGCACCCATAAGGCCCAAGCTCAGCTCTAGACGGGCAACCTGGTGACTCACCGTTGCTACCGTGGCTATCGTGGCTGCCAGCCATGTTTGAGAAGTTCGCGGAGTGACACGAACCGAGACAAACAATAACATCAGCAGCAACGTAATGCACTGCAGGATCGCAGACCACACAGAAATGCAATTAACGAGTGCTGACTTGTTGCCAGGGAGAGTGACGCGCACGCCCACGCGGGTGATGTTCGCAACGTGTCGTCGACTGCAGTGGGAAATTTAAGAGGCGCCATGCATGGCCCGGGACCCAGTCACCAATAGTAGCTGCACATCCGTCCCCAACTGCACTTACACCTTCCGTCCCCAGTAAGACCCACACCTCACGTTACCGGAAGTGCCGAGACACCTCCCTACCCCAGTCACCTTCCGTCCCCAGAATCACCTACACCTCCCGTCCTCCCCCCCCCCCCAGTGGAAGCTACATCTCCCATCTACATCTACAGCGGTAGCCACACGTCTGATCCACAGACATACACACACATACACACACATACACACACACACACACACACACACATGCACATGCACATGCACACGCACACGCACACACGCACACACATACACACACACACACATGCACACGCACACGCACACGCACACACGCACACGCACACACACACGCACACGCACGCACACGCACACGCACACACACACACACACACACACACACACACACACACACACACACACTTCCTGTCCCCAGAGGCACCCGCTCCTCCCGTAAACAGCGGTACCTAAACCCTCCCCTCCCCCTTCCTGCATCAGGTCAATCGACATTCTGCAAGCGGGAGGAAAGTTGTCCGAAAGTTTCTTGAAGATGCAACGGCGGAGGCGTGTCATCATCGTAGCGAGAACCGGCTGACAGCGGGGACGAAGCCAATCGGGCTGTCGGTGTAGTGCAAGTGCCCAGCACTCAGCACTCAGCACTCAACACTCGCCACCCGAGGCCTGATGCTGAGTGCTGAGTCGCCTCGTCTGCGACAGATGAGCCGGCGGATGATGACCAACCGGAGCCGAGCGCACTTCCAATCAACGCAGTGTCACCGCGGAAGTGGACGATATCCGGCGCGCCGAGAGACGCGCCACAACCTCATTTCCGACATCGGTCGGGGGTCGGAGGCGTGCGTGGGAGGTGCGCGCGGTCGGAAGTCGGAGGCGTGAGTGGGAGGTGCGCGTCGGGGGCGTGCTGGATGTCGCCACGTCCGAATGACAGCCACGCGACCTGGCCGAATTGGTTCCGTGTGCGACAGCGGAAGCGCCCTCCCCTGTCTGCCTGCCATTCTCCCAAGCCTTGGAGCCCCTTGGTGCTGCTGGCTTCACTTCCTGGTTCACTTCTCACTAATCACGAACTCGTATTTGCTCAACCTCAAAAGCCCACTCCTGCATTGACATTCCAGTCCATCCTTCTCGCCGCCTCGTCGAAACCTACCGGACATGCCCTGTGCCCTCCAAAGGGTACCACATTTGTTTTTAGTAACACATACACCTACGCGACTTATATAAACTTGCTTTCTGACATAAACGTAAATATTCGTACTAAATATTTGTGTTTCGATGCATTCTTCCTAACTACTACTTGTACGTGATACATAGTGCAATCATTCATGGAACTCTGATGTCAAGTGACCTGACCAACATTGCTTTGCGATTTCGCTTCCGTAATGCCTCCGTAATGTTGGTCATGCCCTCACCGAGCCATGCCGGCTCTACAAGGTACAGAGAGTATCTCTATTCTTGCGTGGAAGCCCAATCAACCACATCCACCAGAAATACCTTCAAGACTCACGCTTCTCTCCACACCGCTCCGTCTCGTTGAACGACACCCCGACTGACAAACTATCAGCGCACACTCGGGTCGGCGTCTCTGATCGGGACGCCGCGGCCGGGCCGACATACCTGATCGCCCTCGTTGAGGCGAGGCGCGCCGCTGCTGGCGGCCAGGTGCGGCGCCACCTTGGACACGGTGACCGGCGCGCCCGACTCAACGCCGCCCTTGACATTGAAGCCGTAGCGGCCGTGCTGGTCAGGCCGGAGGCGGATCACCACCAGGCCGGGACTGCCGGCGCAGATCGGGCCGCCGATCTGTCGCGGTGGGTGGCACAGGTCAGCGGCCGCAGGTCACAGGTCAACGGCCACAGGTCACAGTCTAGGGCACAGTCACTGTTACAGTTACTGGTACAGGTCAGCGGCAACTGATCACAGTCTGGGGCGCAGGTATCAGTCACGGCCACAGGTCACATCTTAGGGTACAGGTCACAGTCACGAACACTCACTGTTATAGTCACAGACAGGTCACAATCACGGACACAGGTCACAGTCACGAGCACAATCACTGTTATAGTTACGGGCGCAGGTCACAATCACGGACGCAGATCACAGCTACGGCACAGGTCACAATTACGGCACAGGTTACAGTCACCGTCATGGCCATAGCTACGGCTACACTCCAGTTGCAAGTGCAACTAGTGTTCAGGGGCACCGTCGGATGGTCCAGTCGTGAATTGCTAGCTGCTGGTTCAGTCGTAAACTACCGGCTGCTGCTTCAGTCGCAAACGGTCAGCTATTGGTTCAGAAATGCAGAGACAGCTGCTGGTTCAGTTGCGAACAGTCAGCTGCTGATTCAGTTGTGAACAGTTAGCTGCTGATTCCGACACATGGAGCCAGTTGTTGATTCAGTTGTGAATCGCCAGCTGCTGGTTCAGACATGCGGAGTCAGCTGCTGGTTCAGACATGCAGAGCCGGTTGCTGACTTTAAAAAGATGCTGGGACAAACAAGGTGCTGGGATATAGTGGACAAAGGTTCTACCTAGCGATACACACGTAGGTGTAATGAGGTGTGGAGTGTACATGAGACATGAGACAGAGACATGAGACAGAGACTACATGAGACAGAGACAGATTATGCGCGGTGATGGAATCTGTGGTTGTTTTTTATGTATACCTGGCAAATGTTGAACAGACTAGCCGATCTTTTGAAGCCGTCAGAGAAAGGCGTTCAACTGCGAACAGTGTGTTCAAAAACAAATATCTTGTTCAGCATTAGTTTGTGAAGAACATATCTTAAGACAAAGTCTAGGAAAAGTGTCAGTTGGGACTAAGATTGTCCCTATTCACCTAGGTCATGTCCGGAAGGGGGTGGTACGTACGAAGGATGTGCATCAATGCCATGCCGGACTTGTTTGTATGCCGATGCTGACGGCGATGTTATGAAAACCGAGGACTCGAGACATGCCGACAGTGTTGCCATAACCGGTGCCACTGTGCAAAGAAATACTTTTTTCAATAAAGAACTTGGCAAATATGCGTGGTATGAGGGGATAGGGCGGGCGAGGCTGTTAACAGGATGCATAGTGCACAGCGCTGAATGTCAGTAATGTGCATTCACGAAGGTATGGCCAGATGTTCCCGAGTGTACGACAGACGTTTTGGGGTGTACGCGGTCGAGCGGGCGCGGCCAAGTCGAGCGCCTCAGCTGTAAAATAACCCCACTACTGCGCTGGCATGGTGGAGCTGTCATTATAGGACGTCAGCTGGTCCAGGCTACAGTTCAATGTAGTGCATATGCACGGTGATCTCGGTGGGGCTGGCACGCTTGCCAGTGTCGTATTATCCAGACCAGGGTGAAGGCACCCATCAGTCATCGATGGGTACCGTAGTATAGGGCGTGCGAGTGAATAAGCGAATTTCAAGTGAACCAGCTTGCGCGGAACGCGCAGGTGGTACAAGCACTGGTGTGGATCGCCCTCAGGCCTGTGAAGACTTTGGGTGTGGATGCTTTGGGGTCAGATTATTTGATGTAAGCCTAGGCCTAGTGCTGAATTGTAATGATGCCCAGAGCCAAACCTGAACCATACTATTTGGTTCCAGACTAATTTGGTATGCTCTTCGAGGTTCATCAATCCTCGGGAAGTGTTTCATCCTGTTCGTTTCTTTCTGCCGTGTTTCCACTTCCCTCATGCATACATACAGCGGTAGAACCTGGCATCACTGAGCTAGAATGCCCCCTAACAATAATGTCTGACAGCTTCAGCGTCATCGCCAACGACCGGATGTTATGCCACGTGCTGAAGCACAGGTCGTGAGACGGCTTGGATGTGACGGGGCCGGTGCCGCTGGGAGTGTGCCGGTTGCGTGGCGCCCACCAATCGACTGTGAGATCTGTTTTCGGATCGTTGGCGGTTCCGACTCACTCCAGCTATGGTGCAACTTCCGCCCGCACCGCCACGGAGGCGATGTTGTGCAACTGGCGCTGGAGCCTCACAGAAGCACGGTAACGCCGGGCTGGCGGGGCTGCACGCCACAGGATGGGTACCGTACCACCGGGCTGGCGGGGCGTTACGCTACAGGATAGGTACCGTACCACCAGGCTGGTATGGCTGCACGCTACATGATAGGTACCGTAACACCGGGTTGGCGGGGCGTTACGCTACAGGATGGGTACCGTACCACCGGACTGGCGGGGCGTTACGCTACAGGATGGGTACCGTACCACCGGGCTGGTAGGGCGGCACGCTACAGGATGGGTGCCGTTAGACGTGGCCACCTGAGACTGCAGGTGGGGGGGGGGGGGACTTCTTGCTTTCCTTACCGTTATGATACCACATCGACGTCGTCATTACAAAAGGCACCCACCGTGTCCGCAAGCCCCAGCTGCATGTTTGCAGCTCTGTGAAGGGTGCGGCTGATGAGGGTGCGGCAGCCAATGCCTTTACCTCGTCGTTCATGACGTACACTTCCGACAATGTATTTTTTGTGTGTAGCCGCTGGAGGCTGCGGTGGGGAAGGAAGCGACTGTACGCTGTTATCGGGCATAACTGGCCTGACAGGTATCCCAGGTGCAGACAGCTCGCCAGACCGCCGTGCCATCCAGCTGCCACCATCGATCAAGCTGGTTGTCTTCTCTTACCAGGTAAGTCACTCATCTGTCGTCCGCACAAGAAGTAGTACAGGAACAGAAATGACACAGCAATACTTACTGCATAGATGCTAAACCATTTTGCCTTCCTAGGTGATACATCTTGGTGTCTATGCATGCATTCGCATATATATATATATATATATATATATATATATATATATATATATATATATATATATATATATATATGTATATATATATATACATATGTTATATATATGTATATTATATATATATATATATATATATATATATATATATATATATATATATATATATATATATACATGTATATGTATATATACATATTTTTACAGTTTAGCTTGGCATTCTCCAGTTGATTCAACTTATAAAATATTCTTTGCCATCGCAAGTTCTTGTCCAAAGTAGCATACGCATTCGTCTTTGTTTCCGAACACAGATTGAGGGCGCCCCATGCACAATATCTTGGTGAAATGGACCAGAATCAAACATATCGGGTATATTTGATATGAGTGACGAAATTAGAACGCCACGCCACGCAACAACAGCAAAAAGTTATTGTGATTTCAAAAGCGAGACGCCCGGGCCGAGCCTGACCGGGCCGCTCCACTTAGGGGAACTTCATCACCACACACACAAGGAAGTGGACTCGCGTGGACTCCGCCCTCACTTCAAACAATATCCAAAGTCCAAATGTCACGTTTTGGCAGTACGGTTTGCTTTCCAACGCAAATCCACATGAAATCGCCCGTAGCGACATGCCAGCTGGCGGTCCATTGCCCGAGATCGATACCTACCGATATATAACACACAAAGATAATGGCTGATGAACTGGTGTATCGAACAATCAACCTATTTTGTGTGTGTCGGTTGCGTCCTCCTCCAGACCTCAGATGTGTGTTCAGCAAGCGGCTGATGCGTGTTCAGACGTTTTTCACATATAGCCTGTTATATATAGCCATATCGGCCCAACCCACTTTCACACACATTCACTCATCGCACCATGCCCCATATCTCGTCCAAACTATCTGTCTTTCTGCGCTATGCTCTCCATCTCCTCGTTCGACTAGCGGCCATAACTTGCGGACTGCACAACGGACGCCGAACACCGAGCCAGGCCCCACACACGACACCTGACACGGTTCACACCCGCACATGCCGCAGGGTGTAAAATGGCAATGTGACGGCTGGAGGGCCCAGCGGCGTGTCGGAGGGGGGGGGGCTCGGGCTGGTCGCCGCGGTCGGTCACCGTCCACTCTCCGACCGCGGCTTTACATTCCCAGCCTGCCTACGGCGGTCTCACACCCACGTACGAGCGGGGCGCAATCACAGCACTGGAGTGGGCAGAGTATCAGGCATCACCGTGTCCGCAGCGAAGGGTTTAAAGCCGGCTCACCTACTGCATGTTGTCTCTTGGCTGGAAAGCTGTGAACTGAATGCAACAGGCGTATCTGAGCCGGCACCCAGCCCCTCCCCTCTCAAAGCTGTCTTTTTCCTCACACAATGTCCTCCGTACTCTTGATCCCATGGTGTCTCGAAGTGGTCAGCACTGATTCAAGAGAAGTTAATCCAAGCACCAAACACCAGTGTGGCAACCGCATAACCACAACTCAATCACTCATTGGACTCACTCACTCACTCACTCACTCACTCACAACTCAGCTCAATCCCGGTAAATCGAATATGACTAAATTGAACGCACTGACTAAAAACAAGTGAATTCGTACGACGAAATGCTATACTCGTATTGTGAGCTCTTCCAATGAGTAGTGGCTCGCGCGCGCGTCAGCGATCCTCTGCTGGCACAGACGTGACATTCGTGGCCAATTACCGCCGTGCTCGTCAGCGAACCTCTGCTGGTACGGACGCGACATACGTGGCCAATTACCAACACGCGCGCGACGGCTGATGACGTCAGACAGGATGGGTGACGAAACGACAAGCATTCCTCGCCGCCGCATTCTTATCGGAGCAGGCAAGAACGCCTGGCGCGATGAGCGTGGGCACAAGCGTTGCGCAAGTTCCCGCAACTGATGACAGATGGCTGGCTGTGCGGTCTATGGCTGAACAATGTGCACTGTAGCACCGTCACATTGTCCGTCACACCCCGCTACACCGTCACACTGTCCGTCACACCCCGATACACCGTCACACTGTCCGTCACACCCCGCTACATTGCCATACCAAGTAGCACCGTCACACCGTCCGTCACAGCCCGCTACACTGTCATACCAAGTAGCACCGTCACACTGTCCGTCACACCCCGCTACACTGCCATACCAAGTAGCACCGTCACACTGCACGTCACACTCCGCTACACTGCCATACCAAGTAGCACCGTCACACCGCCCGCCACACCCCGCTACACTGCCATACCACGTCACACTGCCACACTGCCATGCCACGTCGCACTGCCACATCGCTCGTCACACCACGTCATGCTGTCACACCGTCAGTCTCACACGTCATACCGCAACGAGGTCCGTCAAACCACGTCACAATGCCACACCGTCCGCCACAGCACGTACTACTGCCACACTATGCCACACTACCACATCACGCAACAATACCACACCACGTCACTGGCCAGTGT
Organism: Imbricaverruca yamaguchii; assembly: GCA_034440575.1. Taxonomy (NCBI): domain Eukaryota; kingdom Metazoa; phylum Arthropoda; class Thecostraca; family Neoverrucidae; genus Imbricaverruca; species Imbricaverruca yamaguchii. The sequence continues at coordinate 2,894,282 of JAOTOL010001659.1, forward strand.
GTTGGCGATGGACGCAGAGTCGGATATGCAGTCGAGCACACAGTCGGACATACAATCGGGCATACAGTCGAGCATGCAATCGAACATACAGTCGGATATGCAGTCGGACACGCAGTCCGGCATACCGCCTGGCATTCAGCGGCGCAGTTGGCACGCGACGGCGTGGCTCGCCAAGTCGGCGCACGGACACGTCACGAGCAGCGCAGTGTGACAAACGGCCCGTCGTACAGTACCAGCAGGACAGTGTCAACACCAGTAGAGCAACGTCAACACCAGTGTGGAAATTTCAACAACACTAGTAGGGCAATGCCGTCGCCACCAGAGCGACGTCAACACCAGCAGGGCAGTGTCAGTGCCAGTGCAGTGGTATCAGCAACACTAGTAGGGCAATGTCATCACCAGTAGGACAATGTCAACACCAGACCACCAGACTCGCTTACGACCGTTATTTTATACCCATCGTTCGTTCTGTTTGGCAAAGGCTTCACGTGTCTCCGGGCCGGTGCGGGCCACTCCAGGGCGCCGCGGGCCACTCCAGGACACCGCGGGTCACTCCAGGGCGCCGCGAGCCACTCCAGGGCGCCGCGGGCCACTCCAGGGCGCCGCGGGCCACTCCAGGGCGCCGCGAGCCACTCCAGGGCGCCGCGAGCCACTCCAGGGCGCCCCGGGCCACCCAGGGCGCCGCGGGCCACTCCAGGGCGCCGCGGGCACTCCAGGGCGCCGCGGGCCACTCCAGGGCGCCGCGGGCCACTCCAGGGCGCCGCGGGCCACTCCAGGGCGCCGCGAGCCACTCCAGGGCGCCGCGGGCCACTCCAGGGCGCCGCGAGCCACTCCAGGGCGCCGCGGGCCACTCCAGGGCGCCGCGGGCCACTCCGGACCTCTACAGCGCCACCAAGCCTGCACCTGCCTACTGTCAGTTGGTGCAATTGTCGCTCCCTACATAAGAATGCACGGCTATCATGGTCCGCCAACTAAGTGAATAGGGTGCAAGCAGCAGCGCGGCTGGGTGGACGGAATGATGGCGCGGATGACCAAATGCACCTCTCTCGTTGTCCCGTCGGAAGCAAATATTGCTACTGTCCACGGCAAGGAGGAATCCCTGACCGTGTTAACTTTTGATTACAGTTCAGTTTCCTGGCCGATTTCTCAGTAGGCTTAAGTGTGCTTGTGTGAGTAGGCATGTTATCGTCCGGTATGTTCAAGTACCCACACGCCGACAGAGATTGTCTACTCGTTGTTTAGAATGGCGCCATAAATCTGTCCGCGCACGCATATGGTCGGGATCACTGTGACTGATGGCGTAGGAGATGGGGCGGGGCTGGCGGTGGTGAGGCCGGTGTTGTGCAAGGACCGACACCAGCTCGGAGCCCACGTGGCCGGTCTGAGTTGGACGGAGGAGAGAAGGATCAGACTGGATTTGACCTTGGTTAGTCGGGGTCAGCCTGGTTTGGCTGGGAACGGCGTTGGTTGGCTGAGGTGGCCCCTAGTTGGTTTGGGGCCAGTATCGGCACCCCGTTTGGTTGGGGCCGGCGTTGGTTGGTGGAAGTTGACCCCGGGTGCCTGGAGTTGGTCCCGACTGGTTGTCGTCGGTCCAGAGACGACCTCAGTGAGTTTGATCTGGACGAGGAATGTTTGGGTTTGCTGGGGTCGCCCCGGAGTAACAGCCACGCCTGAGCACGAGGCCGGGCCCCTCGACGATCCTCCAACGGAGGGGTGGGCCAGCTTCCGGTCCGGCTTGGCACCAGAAGCAGCCGGATGGGGTGCGGCCGGCGACAGCTGGCCGACTTCATCGAATCCGGCCAGCCAGCTGCCCTCGGGCGCTTGACCCAACGGTGGGTGCGTTGCGACGGCGCTCTGGAAGCTGTCCGGACATCTGAGCAGAGCTCAGTCCTGTGTCGTCATGCGTCCTGCACTCGCCTTCTCCTTCTCCCCCGCCCCCACCTCGGGCCGCCACAGCTGGCCAGACCACCCGTGGCTTGGCTCAGTTGCCGCCCGAGGCCGCGATGAGGTGGCCGGAAGTGTTGACGTCACTGCAGCCCGACAGCGGTGACGTCACAGCTCCACAGTTCATGGCCAATCATGGTGCCACACTGCTGCCACACTACTGGCGTCACACTGCTGCCACATTCCAGGCGCCATACTGTCGCCATACTGCTGCCACACACCTAGCGCTATACACCTGCCACAATCCCGGCGCCACACTCCTGTCACAATGCCGCCACACTCTGCCACACTCCTACTCCTGGCGCCACATTCCTGCCACCCTTCTGGCGCCACACTGCTGCAACATCAGCTGGCTGGCTGCGACATTGACACAGATCGTCAGCAGAGCACCACAGCAGAGGGATCTCCACAGCGCTCGTGCACAGCCGGCCACAATGTCACGTATAAAAATAAACACCCGAATAGGCCCGGCGCGGCCAAAAGGAAACGTCGGCGGCGGAATTGCCGCAGGGCGTCCAGAGCGCACCCCCCCCCCCCTTAGCACCACGATGGGGGCCTCCGCGGACACGGGTCCCCTTAGCACCGGACCGGGGGCCTCGACGGACACGGGTCCACCTAGCACCGTGCCGGTGGCCTCGACGGATATGGACGGATATCCGGCTAACGGGCGTCACCATTGTGACGTCACCCCCTGCAACACCATGTACCAGCGACAGTTGACTGTCACGTACCGCCGCAGAGGAAGACCTCACGCTTGGTCACGCGACGACAACGTTCGCATCGGCAGCTCGCATGGCCAGAAGATGGCGTGCCGTTGATGTTCACGGCCTGAAGCGGGTCGATATGCTGTGCCAATGGAGCCATGTCGTCCGGCGTCGTCTTCAAACAATTCGATCGCAGATGCACCACAGTTCAGGAACATCTTTTACTAAAATCTGGTGGCGGGATCTGTCCAGCAAGAAACAGGAGCGGGGAGTGGTGTGACCTACCTTGATTTGCTTACCACGACCTACCTCTCACCCTTGGAATTTAACGTAATTAGGTCGCACGGGTATGGAAGGGCACTCCTGGCTACCTATTAATGGGTAGGGGAATTTTTTTTTTAAAACTGCAACGCTTCTAGTTTAACATGAACGATTCATGGTGAAGCAGCACAGCCTGCACGGTCAGTACCACTTCGGTATGCTTGATTACAACCAAGAGAATATGTCAGTGTTGCCGCTCCCACACTAGGACATCGGTGAAAATGACTTCGCTCCTGATTTTCGTCACACTTGTGGGTGTAAATTGCCATGGAGAGAAGAGTTCATGGCGTAAGCTGGTCCCAAATATGTCTTGCACGACATCTGCCAACTAGAAATCTTCCTCCAGCGGGAAACTGGAACTGGAGCTTACTGTGCATATGTCAGGCCACATTTGGAATATTGCATCCAAGCTTGGTCTCCTAGCCATGAAAAAGATTGTTGGCTTTTAGAGAGAGTACAAAAGAGGGCTACAAAAATGGTTAATGGCATAAGCAATCTGGCATATGAGGAAAGATTGAAGAAATTGAATATGTTTTCACTTAGATATAGAAGGCTGAGAGGAGATCTCATCGAGGTCTTTAAATTTGTCCATGGTCTGGAGAGGGGATATCTTGGGAAAATGTTTGAATTGAACATAAATGATACAATTAGAGGTCATAAATTCAAAATTAAAGTTAACCACAGCAGAACAAGGTTAAGGCAGACTTTCTTCACCAACAGGGTAGTAGAACACTGGAACCAGCGGCCAGAAAACATTGTCAGCAGCAGCAAAATGAGCATCTTTAAAAACAGCATAGACAATCATTATAAGAATCGAGGGCTTACTTTTCAGTATTACAGGGAGGGCTGATTGACAGATTTGGTGGGCAACTGGTTCAGTGTACAGAGTGCAACCAAGAAGTGCCCTTGTGGCTCATAGTTGCACTAATATTTTATGTCTTTATGTCTTTATGGCTAAACCCGTGCCCTCATCCGACATGGAATATCGAAGCAAGCCCCCGATACTCGACATGGAATATCGAAGCATGCCCCCGATACTCGACATGGAATATCGAAGCAAGCCCCCGATACTCGACATGGAATATCTCAGCTCCGTCCACGAACTATTGCTCACTTTAATACAAGGGTAGTCCATAAGGGTAGTGCAAATCCCTTCTCACAAGTCAGCATGGAGTAGGGGACTGCGTAATGGTAGTGGATATCCCTTCATCCCTCCCTACGACAGCATGGTATTACCTGGTATGTGCCTACCTCGGGGCATTGCTACTGCATTCAAATATCAATAGAGTTCCTGTGCCAGTACTATTTGGGAAACTTCCTCACGTCATCAACAGCAGTGTTTTTTCCCATTTTTGTTTGCACTGAGAGTGGGAAGGAGGAACAGTTCGATAAAGCGAGGACACAAATACCCAGAAGGAGCATTTGTGGCGCACGAAAAGAACGCTTTTGTAGACTAGTATGCTGCAGTGAACACATAATTTTGGTTGGATGAAGTCCGAACAAGGCTTATCCATCGAGGTCAACTTAATCTGCTTAGGTCGTATCTATGTCATCTGCGGCAACTTCGACCTACGAGAGAGGCATGGTGACCCCAGCAACGGGTACTTCGGAAATTAACAGGAACATTCCACGGTACTGAAAGGTATCCACCGATAAAAGGCGTCCTTGCAACTACTCCCGCCGTTCAATGGGCAACCAGAGGTACCAGAAGGGTACAGTGAGGCTTGGGAAGATCCTTTAAGACACCAGGCCTTCAAATGATTCATGCCTTGAAAAGATGCTTTGAAGGCTTTTTTATAGCTCAGGGCCCTCTTAATTTATGGCATCATAACTTGTGAAATGTCAGATGAGGAAATAATGGCTATATCTAAGGCTGCGGCTGTCTGAGGGAAGAGACCCATATTTTCTTTTTTCTTTTTCGCCGGGGGCTCCTTTATCTAGCAGTGGGGCACCTCAGCCAGTGGAGAGTTAAATTTTTGTCATAGTGCCCCCAGTGAAGCAAAACCGTAGGGGCTTCGACATACTTGTGAGTACTGACGGCATTTGGACCCCAGTTTGTTTTTCGATTAGAAAAATCCCGATCAGCAGGGACAGTGTCTGAGCCAAGACCGTCGCTGACGTCCGACCGACAACTCATCCCCACGGTGTCACCGGCCACAGTCGTGCGGGCCGACAAGTGCGGACTGATCACGGCCACATGGACCGCCACGTGTGAACTGATCACAGCCACATGGGCCGCCACGTGAACTGATCACAGCCACATGGGCCGCCACATGTGAACTGATCACAGCCGTGCGGGCGGGCCACCACGTGTGAACTGATCGCAGCCGTGCGGGCCGCCACGTGTGAACTGATCACAGCCGTGCGGGCCGCCACGTGTGAACTGATCACAGCCACATGGGCCGCCACGTGTGAACTGATCACGGCCACATGGGCCACCACGTGTGAACTGATCGCAGCCGCGTGTAAAGCATCCACACAACGCACGATCCCCACCAGGCACCGGCGGAGCGGCGGATCCATCGCCGAACTCGACACCGTCCGGGGTGCCAGTGGGCACGCGTCTGACCTGAATCCGGAGTCTGTTCTTCTTGCGTCGCAGCACCATCTTGCCGCCCACTGCACAGCCGTGTCTCGTGCGCGCCCAACTCGCCAGCCAGCCCGACGTCGGCGACCGCCGCACCACCACTGGCGACACGCGGCCGCGCGGGCTCCGGGGCGGCCCGCCTCTGTCGGCGCTCTGCACTGTACACTGTACAGCCGGCGCCGGCCGGCAGGTGGCCACGAGACCCCCGTCAGGTGCCCGGGAGCGCCCAGTCAGGTGGCTCGGGAACTCCTGGTCAGGTGGCTCGGGCACACCTGGTCAGGTGGCTCGGGAACACGTGGACAGGTGTCTCGGGAACACCTGGTCAGATGGCTCGGGAACACCTGGTCAGGTGACTCGGGAACACCTGGTCAGGTGACTCGGGAACACCTGAACAGGTGGCCAGGAAACATCGCGTCAGGCGGCCAAGCAGCACCGGATCAGGTAGCCGGAGAACACCGGGTCAGTTGGCTGGGAAACACCGGGTCAGTTGGCTGGGAAACACCTCGTCAGTTGGCTAGAGAACACGAACCACCGCAGCACACGAATATGTACAATACTCTGCGCCGGCGCACATCTCGCAGGGTTCGCAGAGTACGCGACTGTTCCGATTATCGTGGTGTTTCCAGACGGTGTGGCAGCGAAACCAGGCTAAAATTTGAATTTTGTCTGCAACATAATCTTGCTGCTGACACCGACTTTTCATACTTTGGTCACTGGATATCAAATCAGATCAGATCGTTGTTGCTGTTTATTGGTTCACAACTCACTAAGCAGTTTGGGCCATGTCCCGTCGCCTGCCGCCCACCTTCGAGGGAGAGCAGGCACCGAGAAGTCAAAGTCAGCTTGTCTTAAAAAGAGAGAAATATGAAATTCAGGCGCAATTCATAGGCAAATTATAGGTCATATGTAATTAGTTACTATTCTGTATTTGTCAAAGTTACCGCTCTGTATCGTGCATTATTTTTCAGCGATAGCAACCTTTGATGTGTCACGCTGTAGGCATTGGGGATGGGTCGGTTTAGGTCATGCCCATTATCGCCATTGGGGACGGCTCGGTTCAGGTGATACCCATCGCCAATGGGAACGGCTCGGTTCAGGTCATGCCAATCGCCTCTTCGGTGATGGGTGAGAAATCTTGTTCCACATCGCTAATGTTAAACGCTCTGCGGTAGAAATTGACGCCCGATTCGAACTAAGAGCCTGAATAACATCACGATGTTGAAGGCTTCGAATGTCATCGAATGCTAACAGGGGTAAATAACGCGAGATAATGTCGAGACCATTAACACACAATCACGCTAGCATTGCTCATGTTATGAGCAATGCATTGCTAGTGTTGCTAGAGTATGACATGACATGACATGCTCAATTCGTGAAAGCCCAGTGTAATGTTTGCAACATCCGCGTACCTTGATAGCCACCCACGCACGTTCTGTTAGATAATGCCGGTCGAGCCATGCCAGGGAAAGGTCACTTATTGGGTGGCAACTTATCTGGACTAGATGTGTGCATTTGGCACACGGCCATGAAGAAGGACGATTTATCATCCAACTTCAGAAGAAAGTGTTGCTTTAGGACATTTGACACGCACCTGTTGCGTTTGCTGTATTCAGTGCCCAGCTTATAGTTTGGTCGGGCTGTTCGAAAGTAATCTGTCCGTCTGGCCTATCGGAAAAAGCTTCCAATAATACTTTTTTCCAAGAATACTTCAGGCTCCGAGAAAGAAGTGGAACCATGGAACACGCGCTGAGCTACCAACGATGTCGATGCGCCCTGACACCCGCACAAATCACGTACACAACTGTGACAAGCAACACAATACGGCACGTTGCCGGTCCTACCCAGAAGCCGGCGGACTCAGCACACCCCAAGCTCAGCACGCCCCAGCCTCAGTATTACCCAGACTCAGCACGCCCCAGTCTCAAAATACTTCAGGCTCGGCACACCCCAGACTCAGTACGCTCCATGCTCCGTACTCCCAGGCTCAGTACTCCCCAAGCTTAGCACTCCCCAGGCTCAGTACTCCCCAGGCCCAGTACGCCCCAGGCTCAGCACGCTACAGGTTCAGCATGCCACAGACTCAGTACTCCCCAGACTCAGCAGGCCCCGGGCTCAGAACAGCCCATGTTCAGGATACCCCGTGCTCAGGACTCCCCAGGCTCAGTACGCCCCAGGCTCACGATTCCCCAGGCTCAGAACGCCGCAGGACTGGCGCTAATGGCCCGCCGCCGCCAGCGTTTCCAGCACGGCATCAAGCGAACGCCGTCGACACGTGGCGACCCACACACCTCATCCGCTCGCATGGCATTGTATTAATCTCAAGGTCCGTGTGCCGTCGTTGTGCGATGAAAGGTCGCCGGGCTCGCATCCGACTGCGAGCCCGGCGACCCGTCCGAGCGGCCCGGCCACGCTCGGGGGCCGCCGCCGGCAGCCGTATCTGGTGAACCTCGCGAAGCGCCACGCGCCGCGGCGAGCTGCCTCCTCCGGAACTACCCCGGTGACCTGCTGTCGGGCTTCCTCGGTAATTGGCTCACTCGGCGGCCGGCCGAGCCGTTGGTCGTCCGAGGCTGGCGACCCGCTGACCTGTGTCCGCCGCAGCCGCACGGCGACCGGTCAGGTCGCGCTGCAACGGTGCGGGGCGCTCACTGACACAGGGCTGTGTC